>JAJOZX010009839.1:0-144460 GCA_023014485.1 Bathynomus jamesi | reverse complement strand
TACAAGAGAGAGTGGTTATTGTATTCACCATCAACCGGATCAGTTTACTGTTATGTTTGTAAACTGTTTGCTCCTAAAAATGTCTCACATTTTGTTATAAGAGAAGGGTTCAGTGACTGGCGAAATACTATTGTAATTGATCATCATGAAAAAAGCACTACTCACCGAGACTCTATGCTAACATACTTAACTCGCAGACAAGGTGCGGGGTTGGGACAACAGTTGGAAAAACAAATTCAGGAAGAGTGTGATTACTGGGAACATGTCTTGAGGCGTGTCATAGCTGTTATTTGTACGTTAGCTGAACGTGGCTTGTCTTTTCGAGGAACAGAAGAAAGATTTGGATCATTGCAGAATGGGAATTTTTTAGGGCTGCTTGAGCTCATAAGCCGGTTTGATCCATTTTTAGCAGGTCACATTTTGAAATATGGAAATTCTGGCAAAGGAAATCCTTCTTACCTGTCCAAAACCACCTGTGAGGAACTCATTCAACTAATGGCTCAAAAGGTCCACGCACTCATTGTTGACGAAGTAAAATCTTCTGGTTATTTTAGTTTGTCAGTTGATTCAACACCAGATCTATCACATATCGATCAGTTAAGTGTTGTACTTAGGTACTTAAAAGATGGACAGCCTATTGAACGCTTTTTAACCTTTCTGAAAATGAAAAACCATACTGGTGAGGAAATGGCAAATCAGGTGTTGCAGTACTTACGTGAAGTTTGTAAGCTAAACTTTTCAAAATGTAGGGGTCAATCTTACGACAACGCTGCCAACATGTCTGGGCGTTATAAGGGGATGCAGCAAAAATTTTTAGAAACAAACAAGTTTGCTATATATGTGCCCTGTGCAGCCCATTCACTAAATCTGGTAGGCTGAAGTGCTGTTGACTGTTGTCAAGAGGCGGTTAATTTCTTCTCTACAGTGCAGTTGCTCTATACCTTTTTTTTAGCCTCAACCAGCAGGTGGGAAATTCTTAAAGGTTGTATTGGAAATGAAAGTGTCTTAAAATCCCTCTCTGATACCAGATGGGAGGCACATGCTATGGCAACAGCAGCAATTTTGAAATCTTTCCTTAAAATTTTAGAAGCGTTAGAATGTATAGCTGAAGACCAGTCACAAAAGGGAGACACTAGAAGAGAAGCAAATAATATTGCAAATAAGATGCAAGAGCTAGAATTCGTTTTTATGTTGAATTTTTGGGATGAGATTTTGCAAAATTTTCATAGAGTAAGCAAAGTTCTACAGAATAAGGATGTGAACTTAAAAACATGTGCAGATCTGTATGGATCATTAGCTGACCAACTGTGCACTTCACGAGATGAATTTGAAAGATATGAAGCAGCTACAAAGGAAATGCTACCAGATGTTGATTACAAGGCAGCTCAAACTCGCAAACGTATCAGAAAGAAGGTACCCAATGACGGAGATGCACCAGAAGTATATCTGAATGCCAGAGATAAATTTCTTATCACCACCTTTTACACAATTGTTGACAAACTTGAAACTGAGATGAGAAGAAGAGGAGAGATATACAAAGAAATAGCAGAGAGATTTTCTTTTCTAAGTGATGTGCCACATAATGTCACCACTTCATCATCTACTGAAATTGAAAGGTATTCTCAGGGTTGTAAAAAGATGATTGATGCTTACCCAGACTTGAACACTAATTTCTCTGCTGAGCTTCAGCAGTTTCACTCATATGTGTGCCATAAGTTCAGTGCAAAAAAAAATGTAAAAACAAGATTCAGTCATGCTGAACTTTATAAAATAATTGTAGAAGACAATATTGAGTGTGCCTTCCCAAATGTAGAAATTGCCTTTCGTATTTTTTAACATTAATGGTCACAAATTGCTCAGCTGAGCGTTCATTTCTCAGTTGAAGTATATTAAAAATACCAACAGAACAACTATGCAACAAGGCAGGCTGGATGCCTTATCTCTACTAAGTATAGAAGCAGATGTGTTACGTAAGATTAGTTTTGAGGATCTGATCAAAGACTTTGCAATTAAAAAAAGTAGGAGAAAACTTTTCAAATATAAATGAAGTGGAAGTATACAAAAATAAACATTATTTTCCATCTTACTGTAAGTTTTGTTTCATTTCAAAAAATAAAATTTTATTTTATGGTTTATTTTGTTTATATTTTGAATTACATATATATGGGGCACCAAAATCTTTTAAGTGCTTAGGGCCTCTAAAGGTCTTAATCCGGCCCTGCTGGAGACAGAGAGAGAGAGAGAGAGAGAGAGAGAGAGAGAGAGAGAGATATGAATTTCTGCTGCAGCACTGATAGCTAACATACTCTATTTTAAAACGGTTCTTCTAAAATTATTTGTGGTTATGCACCGTTATAATATTATTACAATTATATTGCTTGATGCAGTCATGGTATCAAATCAAGGTATTGGTGTATACTAGTTGCAGTCCAGTGGCGGCTCGTGACTAAAAATGCTAGGGGTGCTGTCTCTAAGAATGGGTTGAAATAATTACTGAAATAAAAGGATGAGCATTGAGCAATGAATAAAAGTTTCAAAAGTTATTGAAAAAGTTATTCAGTGAGCTCATCCTTATATATTGTTCTTGATTATTTCAATTGTAAATACAAAATTTAGGGGTACTGCAGTTCCGCAGTGCCTACCGACGAGCCGCCACTGTTGCACATACTAAAATATATAAACTATGCAGTCAATTAGTTTTAAATCACAGATTAAGACCAACATGAATTGTGGGAATCTTAATAAATGATGCGAATAATTAATGTTAATTAATGATAGTATATAATATGTTTATTTCATAATCAGTGTCTTCAGCCCATATCACATGGCCGCTTGTTGCCGTTTTACAGCGCTTAAAGCCTTTACACCAGGGGTTCTTAACCTTTTTAGGCTGCGATCCAAATTCTGGTCTCGGGGCTAGCTCGACGACTAATGCATTCAAACAGTTCACTCTTAATAAATAATAAAATAAATAATAATGGTAAAATAAGTAGGGATAACATAAATAAATGATAAATGACAATTTAATGACCCAAGTTTGGGTCGCGATCCAGAGGTTAAGAACCCCTGCTTTACATTACACACTAATGGGCAACACTTCGGGTTTGAAAACTTATCGAGTGTATTATCGGTTTTAAGTGGGGCGATGAATGGCCATTTGATATGGGCTTCAGTAATCTTCTAATAGGCAGAAATTTATGATTGTTTTCTTTCGTTCATTTCAGATTAACAGTGGTGTTAATGGTGTTAATTTCAAACTTCATCAAATGTCAGTCAAGATCAAACCTTTCTCGTCAAATAAAAAGAAGAAGAAGAAGAAGAAGTCCAGAAGTCTGAAATATCCACCCAGGAACGTCTGGTTCCATCTTTCCTAGTAAAGTTTGTGGATTCCGTAAAACTTGAAAAGAGGAGTGACGAGAAAAGTGGGTATGTCAGAATATACCCCAAATCCGAAACTTCGCAACATCTGACAAATGAAGAACGAGCTAATCTATTTCTCCGCGAAAAAGTTAACAATTTCATAGGAAGCGAAATTTAGTCGTGTTTTCTCTCTCTCTCACGAAACACTAACGTATCACGAACAGGAATTATAGCATTTGCCAAAAGATGTATAGAAGAAAAGATTATAAAATTTTTTACTTGTGGTCTTGTACGAGTTGCGCCTCCAGGACCTCCAGGCCCAAAAGGCCCTACAGGTGATATGGGTGGTAAGGGTATGACAGGAAATAAGGGTATGGCGGGCGATAAAGGTATGGCTGGCGATAAAGGTATGGCGGGCGATAAAGGTATGATGGGAGATAAGGGTATGATGGGAGATAAGGGTATGATGGGAGATAAGGGTATGACAGGAGATAAGGGAATGGCAGGAGATAAGGGTATGGCGGGAGATAAGGGTATGGCGGGAGATCGGGGTGTGATGGGAGAGCAGGGTTTGATAGGAGAGCAGGGATTGATAGGAGATAAGGGTATGGCAGGAGATAAGGGTATGGCAGGAGATAAGGGTATGGCAGGAGATAAGGGTATGGCAGGAGATAAGGGTATGATGGGAGATAAAGGTGAACAGGGAGATAAGGGTGAACAGGGAGATAAGGGTGAAATGGGAGATAAGGGTGAACAGGGAGATAAGGGTGAAGTGGGAGATAAGGGCGAAATGGGAGATAAGGGTGAACAGGGAGATAAGGGTGAAGTGGGAGATAAGGGTGAACAGGGAGATAAGGGTGAACAGGGAGATAAGGGTGAACAGGGAGATAAGGGTGAAATGGGAGATAAGGGTGAACAGGGAGATAAGGGTGAACAGGGAGATAAGGGTGAACAGGGAGATAAGGGTGAAATAGGAGATAAGGGTGAAATAGGAGATAAGGGTGAACAGGGAGATAAGGGAGAACAGGGAGATAAGGGAGAACAGGGAGATAAGGGTGAACAGGGAGATAAGGGTGAACAGGGAGATAAGGGTGACCAGGGAAACAAAGGAACGGGAAATCAGTTAAGGAAATTACAAATATCAATGGGTGAAATCGCAGAGAGAGAAGGGACAAAGGGCAGGAAAGGGAGTTCAGGAAACAAAGAAAAGGTTGGAGAAAAAAGAGTCCATCCACCTTATAGTTTCAAGCATGACAACGAAACGAAAGCATGGAATAGAAACGAAGAAATTCATGATGTACACGAAGATACAGGAGCGAAAAGCGAAAGAGAAAGCCAATATGATGATAAAAGACAAGTTAGCGGAATGAAGTACAACACAGGTGACGCTAAAAAATACGAGAAAGCTCGAAATGAGGAAAAAACCGAAACCAAACAGGACGAAAGTGTCACCGACAAATTCACCATCATTCCGCGAAAAATGCTGAAGCCATTCAACTGAACGTAAGTAATACTGACTATTTATCTATATAATTATAATTATCCATCGAATTATATGACTGTATCTTTGTATTTGTATGTATGCCTGTGTTTGATGTTTATCTTATTCGTGTAAACCTCTCCTTAATTTGTTTCGTGATACTTAATGTGAAAAGATGTCTGTGCTTCTAACTGGTGGTATCTGGAACGTTAATTAAAGGGACAAGAAGTGGGAATCCCCTTAGGCATTCCCTTCCCCACTTTTCACCCACCCCTTTAAGCATTCCCTTCCCCTCTTTTCACCCACCCCCTTAAGCATTCCCTTCCCCTCTTTTACCCACCCCCTCAAACATTCCCTTCCCCTCTTTTCACCCACCTCCGTAAGCATTCTCTTCCCCCTCTTTTCACCCATCCCCACCATTCACACTGACCCAACGAGATTTTGTTTCCCCTCTACTCAATTACGATGATGTCATCTGCAGCAAATCCTCTGTTGTGTTTTATATTTTTTAATTGAATACCCTTTATTAATAATAAAATAAATATATTAGTTTTACAATTTACAATGACATAAATAAACTGGTCCAGTGAAGCTGGACTATTTATTTTATTTATTTTGCCTAAACTTTAGGCTTTACTGGGCTCTTATTAAAAATAAAACAGATAGTTATTATTAATAATAAATAAATAAATGAGTATTATTAATAGTTAAGGTATGTATTAACCCTCAACCACTATCTTAATTTCTTGGTCATACAAAATTTAAGTGAGTGGGGGGGTCCTTCCTGACCCCGCGATAATGGTTGAGGGTTAATCTTAAATTATCATTTTCGATATGACAAATGTAAGGTCATTATTAAAGGTATCATACCAATACCATACAAAGAAATCAATATTATACATGAGAGATAAGAACTGAATAAGCATGAGTAATGTGTCTTTAATCCTAGATTACACACGAGAAATGAACAAACAATAGTAACGTACATTAATCCTAGATTTTTATTAGTATGCCATTATTAATCGAGATTTGAACTTGGTTTTAAACGAATTTACATTCATAATATTTTTATATCAGTATTTAAATCATTCCATAGTTTCAATCCAATGAAAATGGGTAATTTTGAGATGAAGACAATCTAAATTGAGGTGTAACATGCTTTGATCTATCATATTTCCGGTCTGATACGAGTTACGATATACCGTATCTATTTACCCATTGTAAGTTAATGATTTTGTTCTTACACTCGTAAATAAAAATAAAATGTGCCGGTTTGATTACATCATTGAGCTTTAGTAGGTTTAACTCTTTAAATAATGCACTGGTCAACCATTTCATTACACTGATGAATTCTGAATTAAATATATTCTTAGCTGAATTAACATCTTAGCAAGAAACAGACACAGTTGTATCATCTGCTGCAAGCATTATGAAGTTAAGTATATCTGAGGAACGGGGAAGGTCATTTATATATAATAAAATTAACAGTGAACCCAGAACTGAGACCTGTGGCTACTTTAATAAAGTAAATCATATTAAGTCTGACCTTCTTGTGTCTGTCAAGATTTTTACGATACAGAGGAAGTGAAATATGCGAGGGTACAGTTAAACACCTTGTTCACCGGTACCCTTCGAATTCGTAGAGGTAACTCTAGAAACGAGAACACCCTTAACCCTCTAACGCCGGAATTTTTTTGTAGGGTTCAATTATGAATGCGTGTATTTGAAACACCACCAGTTTTGTTTGTTGTTTGTTTGTTGTACCGACCGTCGTTAAATGTTTAAAGACATTATAAAGTGTCGACCCTTCTGGAAAATGAAAACAGTATTACCTTCGACGTGACTGACTTAGAATTCAAGTAATTTCTGTGGATGACGTTGACGTACCAGTGCTCCACAAACAATATAATGTGGTGCCAAATCAGAAGAACGCGACTTCGTTTGAACAATTCCGATCAGAATTAAAGAGGCGCTCCTCCCAAAGTAAAATTACTCGAAAGGAAATCGTGCAGCGTGTAAGGACCCCAGCTATGAGCGCGTCGGGTAGTTACGGGAATGAAATTCCTTTCCCAATTACGCCTTCGCAAGTGGTGTGGAAATGTATCCCGAAGGGTTAAGGACTTCTGCTCCTGATGTTGCAGTTGATCAACAGGTGATGAGAGTCAACACCTTCGACAACATTAAGAGTAGTAACACGAACTATTTCCTTTGCTTTTGCTGCAAGGGAGAGGCGTTTGAATTCCTGCCCCCGCCCTCACACCGAAGAAGAGGGCACACGAGCTCGTCAGGTTACAAACAGCTTACAGACCTTAGTCAAGCCAGAGAGTAGGGGAAGAGCTTCATATCCCTCAATCAGACGAACTCTGTTCGAGGAAGAAGATGGGTGGGTAATGGTCAGCAGACGCACTTCAAACATAGAAATTAAAAAAAGATATTACTTTAAGAATGAATTAATAAAAGAACGTTTTTAATATACAATATTTAAGAGTTATTAAGTAATGAAAGATTAGAAATGTATACGTACATGTTTATAGGCCTATGCGGATTAAAATCTCCAATCTGTTGTTACCTTTCTGAAGAAGAAACACCAATAATAAAATATACATCTATTATAAAATAACGGGAAAATAAAACTAGGTACTTTTTTGGGACACCCATATATATATATATATATATATATATATATATATATATATATATATATATATATATGCAGGAAAGAGGCGAATGCCGGCAAAAAGCCCCCCCCTTGCCATTGAGGAAGAAGAGAGCCAAAATCAAGGCCCACCCAAGGTTTTCGAGTTGCCTGGACACTGTTTAAAAGATTGAAGGTCATAGACAGGGGGAATCATGGATTGAGGAAGCTCGTTCCACAGTCGACCGGTTGAGTAAATGAAAGACTGAAAATACCGATTAATCCTTGCGTTAGAAAGTTGGACAGAAAAGGAATGAGAATGTGCAGAAGGTCTGGTGCTGCGTGTTCTCCTTCAAGGGGGAGGCATGTAGTTGGTGAGTTCAAAAGAGCAGTGTCCGTTATAATAGCATAGTAAAAAGAGAGTGAGACAACATTGCCGCGAACAGAGAGGGATTGAAGACAGTCAATAAGGGCGGGGAACTGATGAGACGAAAAGCCTTTGATTCCATCCGGTCAAGTAGATCTGCGTGGGTTGAGCCACCCCACACACGAGAAGCGTACTCCATACAAGGGGCGGACAAGACCCCTGTACAGACACAGTAACTGAGTAGGAGTGAAGAAACCGCGGAACCAATACAGTATACTTAACCGCTTATATACGCTCTTTCTGAAACAGTTTGTATGATCTTTCCAGGAAAGATTACGAGAAATGTGAACACCAAGAATGTTCAGAGAATAAGAATTGAGTCGTTTTTGAAGGAAGTGGACTCTCGTGTGAAAAAGTGTATTATTTTAATAATTATTGTATTATTTTATTTTATTTTAATTTAAAGTTCTAATGAAAATAATCACACAATAGCAGATTAGAGGAACACCTTCAACATTTTTTTATCCATCTTGAAAAAAATCTCATGAATATCTCGAAAATTTTGTTTTTCATGAGTTGCAATGTTAATTGTAGTAAAAGTGTTGCAAAATATATTTGATTGTACGTAATAAAAGTTAATTTTAAATTACAGTTTGATAGGCAATAGTTAAATAAATTGATAACGCGGTTTTGAAAATTTAACTGTTAAGATCTTGAATATTGACTGTTTTTAGATTTCTTTTATGCGGGAAGGAGGGGCCAAGGGCAAATGCTCGAAAAAGTGCCACAACCATAGAAGAAGAAGAGAGCCAAAATCAAGGTCCAGGTTCTTGGAGGTGCCTAGACACTCTGCGTTTGAAAGATTGAATGTCAGAGATGGACTCACAGGAGGAAAGATGGATTGAGGAAGATTGTTCCAGAGTTGACCGGTTGAGTAGATGAAAGATTGAAAATACCGATTAACCCTTGCGTTGGAGAGTTGGACGTTACTGGAATAGTTTAATTGAACTTAAAATTCCTATAAAGTGAACATAGTTTGAAGATTTTGATGTAATTTGTAAGTTGACATCAAAATAAAGTCCTTGAATTTTGTTTTAAGGAGTAAGCCAAAAGTATATTTTTGCTGTATTATCTTTATATTTACGGAAATTACTTAGTAAGGTTATATTTTAGTATAAGTTCAACCACGGCCACCGAGAGGGCGAGGAAGCCTGGATAAATCCCCGGGGCCCGGAAAGAGGGGGATAAAATCTAAAAATATTGATAAAGCAATTGATTAAATAACAGAAAGGAAATATAATTAATGAACATACATTTTATAGAGATTATTAATCAAACTGAAACAGATAAAATATTATCTGTGGTCCACCAATGCCCAGACCGATTGACAGATCTCGGAACCATTGTAATCGAAAGCCAGTTAGCCCGTACTTTAAATTTCATCAGAATCATTACCACTTTGCAAGAGAGAAGGCAAAGAAAGTACACTTCTAATTATGAAAATCTTGCAGTAAACAATTGTCTTGCCTGCATGGACTGATACTGCATTTGTAAATTGTATGGTGATAGAATTAATATAATTGATTCGAAAAATAAAATGGTCATTTTCTTCCGAGTTGTTTATTCATACTGTATGTTTTGAATAGTGACTTGGACATATAATCAGTTTGCTTATTATGTACACAAGAAAGACTCATAATAAAATACTGAGTAAACAGGGGGGCCCATATACCAATCCTTCCCCGGAGCCCGTGGCAGCTCTCGGCGGCCCTGGTTGCAACCTGAATCTATAATAGTGAGTAATTTATTTATTTTTCAATGCTGAAACAGATAAATGTAAAATTTTAAAACAGAATCATTTTCAAATACTAACATACAGTAGGTAGCCTTTGTAGTAAAGGAGGAAAGAAAAGATGGAAAATTGACTTTCGGACGAGATTTAAAAAAAATTAAAGATATCCTTCTCCACGATAGTCAAAAAGAAAACGGGATGTATCGGCCTCCAACGTAAATTGCAAAGAAAAAAAAATATGATAATTATTTGAGGCAAAAGAAAATGTGAGTTACGTAAAGGCAGGACTAAAGTAAATGAAAAAGATGAAGAGGGCCGTATTTATGAGGATGTACTAGGGAAAGGGGTTTCCAATACAACAACATTGCAAATGTCCATTTTGTAGCGTTGCAATATTGGTAATAGAGGAAGAGGAAGAGGAAGAAGAGAGTAGGAGGAAGAGGAGGATCATCCACAGACAAGGTTGCAACTGCAACTTACGTCAACACCATACTACTTTCACGCACTTCACAACAAAACACACTTCTTTCCCTTACTTGCTTCTTGTCCATTTATTCCATACTTGGAATATGGAAGTAAAAACGTGGGTACTTGGCTTATGTGGAGATGCGAGTGTGTGTGTGTGTGTGTGTGTGTGTGTGTGTGTGTGTGTGTAGGCAAATGGGCATATATGAAATTCAATGTACCACAAGTCACAGATATATATATATATGTATATATATATGTAATTTTTTGGAGAGATATTTTAGAGGAGATAACGAGCTGGCGCCATTGTCCAAAAAAAAAAAAAAGCTGACTTGTAGTTCCACTAAAATTTACAGCTGTTATTTTCTTATATTTTCCATTTAAAATGGAAGGAGTTAATTAGCTTTAGTTGGCTAGCTCAAGGGGTAACAGCGCCAAACACAGCGCCAAACACAAATATCACAGACGGAACGTTTTAATCCTCGTCTTCGTGTGTGTGTGTGTGTGTGTGTGTGTGTGTGTGTGAAATTCTTTCACTTAGTGAATGTTTTTTTAATTTCAGAATCTGTGCGAAGAAATGGTCATTAACCGTTTGTTGCATACTGTCCACTCTACTGATTTTATTCTGGCTAATGCCACACTTTTTTTTCTTCAATCTCGTTGGACACCCTGTTTGGAATAAAGTGTTAAAGAAGAACCTCCAGTTTTGACATACATTTAAGAATCTTGAAGCCTCTTCTTCCTGTGCTGAAGATAAAGCAACAAAATAATAAATGATTTTGTAAGATAGTGAAGGAACAGATATTTTTCTTTGTTATTCATAAGCCTAGAGTAATTCTGCATTTGCGTATCTGCGTATGCAAATGCGTATTTCAGGCATTTTTTGAAAGAAAGTCCATAGGTCTTAAGATTTAGTTTTAAAATGTATACTTTTAGAAATAATCATGGAGTGATCACACTAGAACATCGAGCTAGTAGGGGTAGTTGCGGATGTTTTGAGTAATCTTGAGAAGGGAAATTTCATTGAAAAATTGAGTAAGGTACTTTTGAAAAAAGACATTGGTTACGATCGTCTGAAAAAAATAAGTTAAATTTTGCCAAACAAAGATGTCCCTCTTAAGCTGTTTGAAATTGGAGACATTCTAAAGTTAGAATATGTACCAAATGTATCTTGCAATGTTGAATGAGTGGTTTTGGAATAAAAAATCTCCTTGCCGATAACAGGCGAAAGTTTGTCTTCTAACGTTTAGTACACACCAAGTTGTCATAAAGTGCGACTCTATTTTGTACATTGCTGTTCTATGTTCTAAGTTATATGTTATATGTTGTATTGTTTTTGTACGTGTGCGATGCACATGTCAGATTGCATTATTTTAGTTTTAGTTTATCCTGTTTTTAAGCTTTTATTAATAGTATTGCATATATTTAATCTTTTTGTAATAGGTTGCCTCGTACCCTCTCCAAAGTCCTAACTTTTACCTAAAGCAAAGAACAATCTGATAGAGCCTATTTAATGCTTATTTCCTACATTTTGGCTGCATATTTCCATGCAAAGAGAGTATAACCATTTTTAAACGCATAATTATCCTAGGCTTAATTATTACCTTTTAATTAGTGTTTAACGATTGTAATTTTAAAGCTTTTTGCATCTGTAAACATGTTAACGACATAGAGCATTTATTTATTTATACGTTTAGCTTCTATGCATGTAGCAGACTTGTCAAATTCAAATTCATAGACTATGTTATTTAAATTGGCAGCAAAGAGTAGTAATGTTTTTAGGCTTCTGAGCTTACGTAAAACTATTTAATCTACACTATCTACTCGTAAGTACTCACTGCCAGTACATCTTCCAACATGACTTGAGGGTTTTTTGCTAATTGTACAACATAATAGTTATTTTTTAATTTGTTATATAACTTTTGTTCATGGTCTGGATGAATCTTTCATACAAAATATATACAAATGTAAGAATAAAATGTTACATCGTATCTTTTTATTTTAAATATCTCTAATAATAATAATACCGTATTATATAACTTTTGTTTATGGTCTGGATGAATCTTTCATACAAAATATATACAAATGTAAGAATAAAATGTTACGTCGTATCTTTTTATTTTAAATATCTCTAATAATAATAATACCGTATTGAAGAAAAGCTCTGGACTGCCAATAAAGGAGATGTAAACACCAATTTTGATCAGTACAGGGAAGTACTCGGGAGGGGGACGTTAACTACGAGACAGGAAGTGCTGGAACTCCCGTTTCTCCTGTCACTGTTCTCCTTAGTTGATTTTTCCGTGTCTCAACTACCTTGTGAGCAGTCCAGCATGCTTTCAAACACCCGCTTCTCCATCTACTCCTCATTATACATGCATCTTTTACATTACACATCCTTTTCAAAATAAAAAGAAATGTGTATGAGACACGGGAAAAACATCAGCTAAGGAGGACAGTGACAAGAGAAACGCTCCTCCTTAATATAATTGGCAGTTTGTGGCCTTTAATCGTTGCTGATATGTAACCTACGACGACACCTCGGTCGAATAACTTGTAAAAATAAATTAAGAGGAGAAGCAACAAGCTTGACCTTCGTGAAATGAGGAATCATCGCAGGGAACATTTGAAAGGTTGAAAGATAGTTTTTAACAGCCTCGGAGACCTTGATTTCGACATGCCAAGTCTTTGCAAGGAAAGTAACGAGAGGTGCTGAGGCTGTGGAAAGACGTTCGAATCCCAACGATATACAGGGTGTAACAAAAGTCCGTTCTCATAGGGAAATAAAATATAACAGAATTGAACGAGAAAATAGCTTTAACTATACATTACAAACAATACAATCAACTTACCAATTAATCCAGTACATGCTCGTCACTCCAGTAACGATAATTGTGGCGATTAACTGTTCCATTTAATTGAAAACAAGCCTCGTCGCTAAATAAAATATCGGAAAAGATTTCCCTATGAGAATGGACTTTTGTTACACCCTGTATATTAGAGAATAAATATTTTAGCATCAAAGACTATTACTATTTTCCATAACACGCTGCAGTAGGTTTAATATATACCAATTCAAACTATAGAAATTTGACATTCTAAAAGTGGACTGTGTTCATGAATAACCCATAAAACTAGACCTATGGGTTTGGCCATAAGGGAAATACGAAACCAGAGTCTGTATTAAAGACATTAAAAAGTATTCACGCCTTTAAAATTAATTTCAGAAACACTTAAAGAAATGGGGTTTCCTCCTTTTTAAAGATTTTGTTTAATAATTTAAGTCATATATAGTTAAGTCCTATATAGTTAAGTCATATACAGTTTGTTTTGCCGGTGTGACTGACGGTTACACGTGTTTCGATCGAAGTCCAAATAAAAGCGGTATTACAGTAAAAATCCTGCAGTTAATCAGTTTTAAACGGTGGCGATATTGTGAGTTAATTCACAGTGCAAAGTGGTATTTCTCCTTAAAAAGTAAAAATCGCGGCATAGGTCAAAAAAGTAAATAAAAACAAAGCTAATTAATCTATACAGCATTTTTCTGAGTGTTTCTTTGTGAAGGAAAATAGCTGCCTATCGAATTCTTACAAATACCCTCCCATTATCCCCCGCGGCCACAGTCGCGAGCACCAATCAGTCAGAAGTATACAGCGTGCCACATCCCCCCATCTCCCGAAGTAACGGAGAATACGTTCCCTCACTCAGCTCGAGTCAACCCCCACCCAATACTTCCCATAATACCCTTTTTGAGTCATTTTAGTGCACTAGCGGCTACCCTCTAGCCGTAACATGGAAATGGTAAATAAATTCCTGCAACTTTGTGGTATCTGCAACGATGCAACTAATGAGGCAAAGGCGATGAGATGCGATCTCTGCCAATTGCTTTTTTATTTCAGATGCCTAGAATGGGAAGATGATAAAATCTCCCTCATAACGAACGTGAAGCAACTTAATGGGTTAAAATTTTTCTGCGAAAACTGCATGACCCACATAAACTCTTTTACGGTATTTAAAGCAGAAAGACCTACGAGAAGAACATTAAAGAGGAAAGTGTGAATAAAGAACAGAGGAAAACAGAAGAAACAAAGAAAGGCGAAGTAGAAATAAATCAAATACTCTCACACAACGAGGCCGAAACCATACAGGCAAAAGAGAGTATAAAGACAACAGATGGTACAAAGGCAACGAAGGACATTAGTACAAATAGGAAAAGACAAGAGTGCAATCAAGAAAACGGAGTGAAATTGTCCCCCGATAAGGAGCAAAAAACAAAGGCCCCGAGTAAATATGGGGAAGAAATTATATGCAGATATTATATAAAAGATAATTGCAGATATAAAAGAGGACAATGTATATTGTCCTTTGGGTTCCTCCTATCACAATCTTGTATCTGTTTCCTGTCCTATCGCTCCAGTTCGTCCTTTGACACTTCAGCGCCGCTGATTGGGAGGCCCTTAGGCAGTACTTCTGTAATTTCCCATGGAATGATTACTGTTTCCGTGGCCTGGGCCCTTCTGAGTGTGCAGAGCGCATCACAGAGGTGATTCTCTCGGGCATGGAGGCATACATTCCATTTCTATTCCTACTACTAATGCAAAAAAGCCTTGGTTTAACTTTACTTGTTTAATGCTATCCGCAACAGAGAAGAAACTTTCAGAAGGTACCGTCGCCATCCAACTCTTGACTCTCATTCAGTTTATATTTCTGCCCAGAATCGTGCAAAATCTCTTCTTCGACTCGCCAAAAATTCCTTTATCCGACAAAAATGTGAAAATCTATCCATTTCTAATTCTTCTCGCTCTTTCTGGCATCTAACTAAGAACCTCTTCAACAACTTTACTTCCTCTTCTTTCCTTCCTCTTTTCCATTCCGACGGCACAGTTGCCGTCTCTTCTCCTGACAAAGCTGAACTCTCGCTCAAACTTTCGCTTACAATTCAACCATGGACGATTCTGGTGCTGTTCCTCCATCTTTTACCCGCTCTGACTTTATTATGTCTGAAATTAGAATCTCTTCTAAAGATGTTTTTTCTGCCTTATCTGGGCTCAACTCTAGAAGGCGTATGGTCCTAATGGTATTCCTCTTGTTGTTCTTAAGAACTGTGCTTCTGTGCTGACATCCTGCCTAGGCAAACTCTTTCGTCTTTGTCTCTCATCTGGTACTTTTCCTTCCTGCTGGAAGTTCGCTTTCATTCAGCTCGTCCCAAAGAAGGGTGACCGCTCTCAGTCCTCCAACTATCGACCAATTCCTTTAATTTCTTGCCTTTCCAAAGTTTTTGAATGTATCCTTAACAGGAAGATTCTTAAACATCTTTCTTCTCACAATCTTCTTTCAGATCGTCAGTATGGATTCCGCAAACGACGCTCGACTGGCGATCTTCTTCCATATCTCTCTGTTGGTCATCCTCCTTTCAGGATTTCGGTGAAACATTTGCTATTGCGCGAGACATATCGAAAGCTTTTGATAGAGGCTGGCACAAATCTTTAATTTCGAAACTGCCCTCCTTCGGTTTCTATCGTTCTATCTGTACTTTCATCTCTAATTTCCTTTCTGGCCGATCTATAGCTGCAGTTGTAGATGGCCACTGTTCTTCTCCGAAAGTTATTAACAGTGGTGTTCCTCAGGGTTCTGTCTTGTCACCCACTCTTTCCCTTTTAGTTATTAATAATCCTTTAATTCGCACTTTCTGCCCTATTCACTCCTTTGCCGATGATTCCACTCTTCACTTCTCCACCCGTTTCCCAAAGCGTCCCTCATAGCAGTCGCTTCATGATTCGCGTAGGACGGCTATGGGACACCACCTGACTTCTAATCTTTCTGCTATATCTGATTGGGGCAGAGAAAACCTTGTGGCTTTCAATGCCTCAAAAACTCAGCTCCTCCATCTGTCTACTCGTCACAATCTTCCACACGATTATTCTCTTACCTTGAACAACACAACTGAATCCTTCCTCTTCTCTTAACATTGTTGGCGTTTCGTTTCCTCGTGATCTTTCGTGGAAAGATCACATATACTATCTTTCTAAAACAGCTTCTAAGAGGTTAGGTGTGCTGTACCGTCTCCGCGGTTTCTTTACCCCTCAGTTGCTGTCTCTGTACAGGGGTCTTGTTCGCCCCTGTATAGAGTATGCTTCTCATGTCTGGGGTGTCTCAACCCACACAGCCGTACTTGACCGGGTGAAATCAAAGGCTTTTCATCTCATCAATTCCCCGCCTCTTACTGATTGTCTTCAATCTCTCTCTCTCTCCGCCGCAGTGTTGCCTCACTCTCTCTTTACTATCGCTATCTTAACGGATATTGATCTTCTGAACTCTCTAACTGCATACCTCCTCCTTTAAGGAGAGCACGCAGTACCAGACTTTCTACACTTTCTCATTCCTTTTCTGTCCAACTATCTAATGCAAGGGTTAATCGGTATTTTCAGTCTTTCATCTACTCAACCAGTGAACTCTAGAACAATCTTCCTCAATCCATCTTTCCTCCTGTCTATGACCTCCCATCTTTCAAACGCAGAGTGTGTAGGCATTTCGACAACCCCGGAACTTGATTTTGGCTCTCTTCTTCTATGGGAGGGGTGCTTTTGCGGAATTTGCCCTTGGCCCCTCCTTCCTACATAAAAAGAAAATCTGAACAGCCCCCAATATGCAATTTCTTCTATAATAATAGTTATTGTAAATTTGAAGACATGCAAATTCTACCACCCGGACATCTGTAGGACCTACGCCAAATATGGAACCTGCAAATACAAGAAAAATGCTACAATCATCTCCCGACGAACCCAAAGGACAAAGGACAAAGTTTAAAGGGCAATAGGAATAACAGTAACACTAGGAATAACAATAGGAATACAATAAGCGAACAAGAACATTTTTTCACGATACGGCTGCTAAATGTCATCCAATGCATGCAGTTGACACAGTTGAAAACCCCCGAGCCAAACTGCTTCCGGGTAAGAAGCTACCAGAACAGGTAGGCGAAAACGGATCTCTCTCAGAGGACCATAGGGCAACGAAACAAGCGATACCGAAGGAAAACGAACTTGAAATGCACAAGAGGCAACGAAAAACAAAGAACATAAATATTGTCCTGGCTAATATTCGAGGAATAAGACCAAACCAATCACTCAACAAAATTTCGTACCTGAAAGGTTTTATTGCCAAACAAGGGCGGAGATCGCATACCTCACAGAAACTCATCTTAAGAATTGCCAAGGAAATTGTGAAAACTGTGAACATTGTATTGATAAGAAAGAGATAAATATAAAGGGTTTCAACTTACTAAGGGTGGGTAGAACAGCAAGACGTAAAGGTGGCTGCGCTATATATGTACATGAATGTCATATGACAGAGACGGTAATAAATAAATCAAACAGCTTTGCGGAACTTCTAACACTGAAAATAGAAAAACTAAACGTGATACTGATAGTCATATAAACTATCTCGGAGGTCGTTGATGATATCAAAAACCTAATGAAGGCCATAAACTCTCCATCCCTTACTATAATGATCTGTGGAGACTTTAACTTCCCATTTATAAAATACAAAAAAGTGGCTAGGAATATATATATATATATAATATATATAATATATATATATATATATATATATATAATATATATATATATATATATTCCTAGATCTGGTATTCACGAATAACACGAACTTGATTGCTGATATAAAAATAACCCCAACCATTTGATATAAAAATAACCCCAACCATTATCTCAGACCACATCTTAATCAAGATATCAACAAATATGGCGACAACATTAAAAGGCAATACACATATTGAGGAAAGAAGCAAATTTGGGGCCTTTAACTTAAACTCCAAGACTATAAATTGGGAAGCAATCAGATCGCACACGGCCCAAATAAAGTGAAGAACAGTTTTAGAGAATAAAACAACTGAAGAAATGCTAACAACCTTGGTAGAAAAGACGCTGAGAATTTAAAAAAAATATGCTCCGAAATCACAGCCAAAAGGAAAGAGGAGCTGGCTAGAGAGGCAAAAGAGAAGAATATTCCGCAAAAGAGAGTGGAGGCGAAGTTAGCCAACTGCGGAGATAATGCCAGGAAAGTAGTTCGAGAAAAACTGGAGGGTATCGATAGGGAAATACAAACCCTGGTTAAGGACCATACAGAGAGGGAAGAAGAAAAGGCGGTAGAAGCAATAAAGGAAAATCCAAAGTACTTCTATAGCTATGCGAAAAGGAAAACAAAAACGCGCGCCGCTATTGGGCCCTTAAGGATGAGAAATAATGAACTAACCGTCGATCTAAAAAAAATATCTGAAACATTGAGAGCCCAGTATGAGTCAGTTTTCAGTACTCCAAAAAGTGACAAAGCGATACCTGACATAGATGCATTCTTTGAAGAGAAATTGCAAGGAGAGTATGTAACAGACTTTGATTTTACCCCCAGAAGATGTAGCGAGAGCTATAGGACAAATGGAACCACATTCAGCTGCGGGTCCGGACAATTGGAACGCATTATTGATTAAAAACTGTAAAAATGAAATAGCTACACCTTTGTACTGGATATGGAGAAGATCCCTAGACACTGAGGAAATACCGAACATCTTGAAAAGAGGAAACATTGTCCCTATATATAAAGAAGGGGATAGATCTCAAGCAAAGAACTATAGACCAGTGTCATTGACGTCTCACCTCACCAAAATATTTGAAAGAATAGTTAGAGAGAAAATCTACGATTTCTTGGAAACACTGGAAAGATTCAACGAAAATCAGCACGGATTCCGATCAGGTAGATTATGCCTATCACAACTAATAGAGCACTATAACAATATCCTAGATGCACTGGAAGGCAATAACAACTACGATGTCATATACACGGATTTTGCTAAAGCTTTCGACAAATGCGATCATGCTATAATAGCACATAAAATGAAATATATGGGAATAACAGGCAAAGTGGGATAATGGATCTACAACTTCCTCAGAGAACGTCTACAGGTCGTCAAAATTCAAGGTATATTATCATCAGAATCGGATGTACGCAGCTCAGTACCACAAGGTACAGTACTGGCCCTACTCCTGTTCATTGTCATGCTAACAGACATAGACAGCGGAGTAAACAGCAACAGTATAGTAACATCCTTTGCGGACGATACAAAGATCAGCAGAAAAATCAGCGATGCAAATGAAGTGGAGGCCTTGCAGAGGGATACGAACAAAATATACACATGGTCAGAAGACAACAACATGACATTTATTACCGAGAAATTTCAGCTCTTGAGATATGGTAGAAATGAGGAACTTAAACAGACTGCATATTATGCTCCAGATAGACAGGAAATTCAGAGAAACACGAAAGCGATCGATTTCGGGGTAATAATGACCGATGATGTGAAATTCGAAACACAAAATCAGATAGCGATAAACAAAGCAAAAAGAGTGGTGGGACAGGTACTAAGAACGTTCAAAAGAAGGGACAGGACAGTAATGATTCCCCTGCTAAAAACACTGATTATACCAAAACTTGAATACTGCTCAGTTTTGACGTCCCCATATAAAAAAGAAGAAACTAATAGACTAGAAGAAATTCAGAGACATTTCACAGCCAAGATTGATGGCTGCAGAGAACTCAACTACGTACTGGGAAAGACTACGTAAACTAAATCTATACTCCCTGGAAAGAAGCAGAGAGAGGTACACCATAATCTACATATGGAAAATGATCGAAAAACTGGTACCAAACCTCAAACTAAACCCAATTACCATTCAGACAACGCTGGAAAGTAGGAAAGACAGAATGTGTAATGTTCCCAAATTAAAGGCTCGACAAGGGACCTCTTCAACACTGTAGGAAATTGATTGGTTGTCAGGGGACCAAGACTTTTTAACCAGCTTCTAAAGGACCTCAGAAACGTTACAGGAGTCAAAGTTGATGTCTTCAAGAGAAGACTAGATGCCTGGCTGAGGACGGTACAAGATAAGCCGGGTGTACCTGGCTATGTACGGTGGAGAGCGCAATAAAGCAACTAGAGGCGGGGTCACCAGTTTGACCTTCGTGTGAAGAGAGACCAACACACGGAACATCAACAAAGTTAACGAGGTATATGAGTTACAGAGTTTTGATTTAGTCTACCTTGTCTTTTTTTGTACAACTGTACTTTCCCAATATTTTAAAATGTAAAAAAAAATTAGATGTAATTTTAATGGCACCGACAAAAAGTAGGGGAGATGTAAATCTAAAAAAAAATAATAAACTTCCTTCAAGAAGGGTTACGCCGTGACCAGTGTCGTGACACCACTTCCCATCCAAACAGCGAAGTTAATAGACATTGGGTCTGGAGAGTAGCCTGATAGAAGGCCTTCTTCCTCTGAGTACAGATTATGTAGCGACCTGTGGTCCGAATATAAAACTAATTTCGAGATCCATTTTACAGAAATGTGGACCGAAAGGTGTAATTTTAAGTGGTAAAAAAAAAACTATATTGAACCAATGTCCGCGTTTATTTGAAAAAAATCATTTCTGCATTTCTAAATGTATCAGAGCAAGGAATAACTCTCTCTCTCTCTCTCTCTCTATATCTCGATATATATATATATATATATATATATATATATATATATATATATATATATATGTTACAGGGAATCTGTGTAACTAGGGATTTCATGAAATCCCTAAAATGTTCAGGGATTTCATGTAAGGTTAAGTCGTGATATTTTCGTTAGTTTTAACGAAAATATCACGACTTAACCTAACCAATCGTCAGGGGCGTACAGTTGACCTAACCGGGCACTCAATAATTTTCCCCTATGTTTAACGAAAATATCACGACTTAACCTTACATGAAATCCCTGAATATTTTTGGGATAATATAATTCAAATCGGATTTGTCTCTTTCCTTGCGTTACTTTATACATACCTTTTATTGTATCTCCTTTTTCAAGTACTGTGGCCATTTTATTAAATCAAATTGGTCGTGTTTTGTTTATTTATTAAAGGAACAACTGTCATCTAAGTGGGGTGTCATTAATGTGTCTAACTTCCGTGACTGATGAAAAATCTTGTGAAGATTTCTTTAAAAAATCAAATTGACGAACCTATTTCCAAAAAATCTACGGAATTTACTTAGAAATTTTCAGACCAAAATTGAGTTTTCACTTAAGTTGTTTTTGATTGTAAGAAATTTTAATCCAGACTTAATACAAGTAACTCTCGCTCTTGGCCCCATCCTTCCTGCATAAAAAAACCAAACAAACTTAAACTATCTTTTGGAATTCAAATTTATTGTTTGGACGAAAAATTGTGAGTGTACAATTGTAAATTGAGTGTACAACCGAATGTACAACTGTGAGTGTACAACTGTAAACGTATTCTAAATTAATGTACAATTATGAGTGAAACTTTAAAAGAGTGAAGTAAAATCTCGGTGCTTTTTCGTTATACCCCCGTAATTTTAATAAGCCTCCAATGTCAATCGTCCTTGACGATTGGTTAGGTTAAGTCGTAGTTTTTATATTTTCGTTAGTTTTAACGAAAATATCACGAGTAAACTTAACCAATCGTTATAACGGAAAAGTACCAAAATTTCTATGAAGGATTCTGTCTTTCTCTACTCTTTTGCATAAGACTCTCTTGTTAGCTGAGGGTAAAATAAAGGTTAAAAGTCCAAAAATTAAAATTGGGCTTGAAGTAAGTCGAGAAAATTTGTGTATGGAATTGAAAGCCCATCCTAGTGTATAATAAGGCCATACTGAACAAGCGGACGCAGGCGCAACAAGTGAAATCAAACAGTGGTTGCGCGACAATATATACATATATATATATATATATGTTACAGGCAAAGTGTGTAACCAGCCATTTTGCGTAATGGCTGAAACTTTTAGTCATTTCGCGAAATGGCTGTTTCACTTCGTCATTTCGCGAAATGACTAAAATCTTCAGCCATTACGCGAAATGGCTGAAATTCCACCTTGGTCATTTCGTACAAGATCATTTGCCCAGTTAGGTCAACTGTATGCCCTTGACAATTGGTTAGGTTAAGTTGTGTTATTTTCGTTAGTTTAACGAAAATAACACGACTTAACCTAACCAATTTTCAAGGGCATACAGTTGACCTAACCGGGCCTTCAATGACGGACATCGGAATAACATTGAAGGTCCGGTTAGTATTTTAAAACCTCTCTATTGAAAATTGAAATTCAAATGTGTTCAAATGTGTTCAAATGTGTATTTGAAGAGTGTTTCTCACTTATTTGAAGAGACCTGTGGATGTATGTTTGTTTTAGCAGATTTAGTTAGTTAAATAAAGGTTTCCAATTTTATTGTGATGTTTGTTATTTCTATGAATTCATAACAAAAGTCCAAGGTGGAATTTCAGCCATTTCGCGTAATGGCTGAAAATTTTAGTCATTTCGCGAAATGACTAAGTGAAACAGCCATTTCGCGAAATGACTAAAAGTTTCAGCTATTACGCGAAATGGTTGGTTACACACTTGACTGTAATATATATATATATATATATATATATATATATATATATATATACACTGTTGTATAATGTGTGTAATCACTGTGTGCGGCGCGTAGGTCTGCAAAATTTTCAAAATTCAGAATTATTTTGGTTAATATTCGTCTTTTCACCCTCTCACGCGCGGTTAAAACAGTATAATATATTGAATTGCCATTCAAAACTGACTAAGAAAATATATATCTTATGTTGTGCAAATTTGTTCAAATGTACTTTTTTTAATAAAATATATTTCCTGTTTTGGCTATAATGTACTTTTTTTCATAAATATTTTTCCTGATTAGGCTATTTTTTTTCGCTACTCTGCGACTTAACTAGTTTGTTGGTTTTGTTCTGGCTACTTTTTTTTTCTAATTGGATTCAATTTGGTGGTACTTGTGATAGAATTATGACGTGCCGTTCGTGTGATTTCGACTTTGAGAACTTGATTCGTATTGTGCCTGAGATGAAGACAAAGGATTGGATGTTTTTTTCAATTACGGCGTTATTCTTTCATCCTTAACTTGCCTGAAATGTGACAGTGAGTGCCTAATACGAAAGGATCAGAAGATATTTAGGTGAAATAACCAATATTAACCTGTTAATATATGAAAATAAAAACCCACTCTAATAGACAGAGTTTATTTCCACAACAGTTTCGATGCCCACTGGCATCCTCCTCGTGTGGATACAGAAAAACGAATGAACCAAAAGAAGAGGGAAAAACAGTCCAGGGACCAACCGTTAAGAAATTCGCACCTAGGTTAGATCCCATTCTCCCGACACCGGAAGGGCATTTTCATTAAAGGGACCCGCTTATAAGTACATTCGCACAAATTTAAAACTATCTTCCTGTTCTAAACATACAGATTCTATTATTTTTTTTACATAATTATTACATTTATTATTAAATTTATTACATTTAATATTGCATTATTTATTACAGAAATTATAAATTTATTATTACATTGATTTTACATTGTTGTTTATTATACAGAACTTATAAACCGAAAAACGAATGAAAAAGGCGAGAAGGAAACAATCCAGAGACCATTGAGAAATTCGCACCTAGGTTAGATACCGTTCTCCCGACCTTCGCACAAATTAAAATTATCTACTTTTCTATACATACAGATTCTATTATTTTTTTTCGACATAATTATTACAGTTATAAAATACCTTACTTGATTCCCAATCTATAGCATGATTATTTTGGCTGGCGTGATATAAATCGCATTATTAGTATTACAACTATACAGAACTTATAAACCGAAAAACGAATGAAAAAGGCGAGAAGGAAACAATCCAGAGACCATTGAGAAATTCGCACCTAGGTTAGATACCGTTCTCCCGACCTTCGCACAAATTAAAATTATCTACTTTTTCTATACATACAGATTCTATTATTTTTTTTCGACATAATTATTACAGTTATAAAATACCTTACTTGATTCCCAATCTATAGCATGATTATTTTGGCTGGCGTGATATAAATCGCATTATTAGTATTACAACTTCTGAAGGCATATTTGTGTTCTTTAATACGGGTTTCAATATTTCTTCCAGTTTCTCCCACGTATACTAAATCACAACTTTTACAGGGAATGCTGTAGACAGGCTTGTTCCTCTTTCGCAACATTATTCCTAACCAATTTACTTTTCACGGTAGACGAATATTTGAACGCCAAAGCAAACTTAAAATCTTTCGTCAACGGTTTTACTCTTTCTAAGCTGGCAATGTAAGACAAACTCACATATTGTTTTTGGTTAACTGACGGTTCCCGAGGGGCATAAAAAGATTTTCTGGCTTTAAAATACGCCTTTCTGATAAGCCACTCAGGATATTTTAAATCCTTAAAAATGTTCCAAATCTTTGAATTTTCCGGGTCCAGCAAATGTGGGCTACAAATCCTGAGTGCTCTTAGAAACATGGAAGAAATAATTGAGCTTTTAACCCCTTCATCATGATATGAAAAAGTGTTTCCTTACTCGCTTTTAGTAAATGTAATAATGGAAGTAATAAATGTGGAAATAAATATAAATGCAACAGATGTAATAATGAAGGTAATATTATAAATTTAATAATTAGGGTAAAGGTAATAATAATAATAATAGTTAAAAAAAATGTAAATGCAATAATAAATGCAGTAATTATGTCAAAATATTTATTAGAATCTGTATGTATAGAACAAGAAGATAGTTTTAATTTGTGCGAATGTACTTATAAGCGGGACCCTCTAATAAAATGCCCTTCCGGTGTGGGAGAACGGTATCTAACCTAGGTGCTAATTTCTTAATGGTCTCTGGATTGTTTCCTTCTCGCCTTTTTCATTCGTTTTTCGGTTTATAATTTCTGTATAATAAACAACAATGTAATAATCAATGTAATAATAAATTTATAATTTCTGTAATAAATAATAATGCAATATTAGATGTAATAAATTTAATAATAAATGTAATAATTAGGTAAAAAAAAATAATAGAATCTGTATGTTTAGAAGAGGAAGATAGTTTTAAATTTGTGCGAATGTACTTATAAGCGGGTCCCTTTAATGAAAATGCCCTTCCGGTGTCGGGAGAATGGGATCTAACCTAGGTGCGAATTTCTTAACGGTCGGTCCCTGGACTGTTTTTCCCTCTTGTTTTGGTTCATTCGTTTTCTGTATCCACCCGAGGAGGATGCCAGTGGGCATCGAAACTGTTGTGGAAATAAACTCTGTCTATTAGAGTGGGTTTTTATTTTCATAAATGTAGTATGTATTTAAAGTGATTTGGCTCTCATTTTGGACATGAATGACCAAGAAAGACACTACTTGCTTTCGCTTATCTTTATGTTCTTATATTCTTAAATGTAAAGTGTTCGTGTAAAATGTTCGTGTAAAATGTTCGTGTAAAGTGTTCGTGTAAAGTGTACAAAACTTCAATAGTTAATTAAGTTTTAGATTGCCATTTAATAATTTTTTTTTTTATCTCAAATGGGTAACAAGTTATTAAGTTTTAAACTTCCTCGCAAACTTTATACCATATATATATATATATATATATATATATATATATATATATATATATATATATATATATATATATATATATGGTAAATATTAAGATTTATGGAGACCAGTTTTTTCAGAAAGTCGAAGTTTGTTACAGATTCTGATTGGCTGAAATTGGTCGCGTGGGAAATAACTACCCAATCTAAAACTACCACTTAAACTTGGGTATGTAATCTGGTCTCCGGGATATTATTATATATATATAGGTACTTTCCTGTTATCCCGGACCCCAGACGTTTTGCCACTTGCCAGGCTTCAATTTTGACAGAATATTTTCGTTAAAACTAACGAAAATATCACGACTTAACCTAACCCTACCAACTAATTAGATTAATTGAATGCCCGGTTAAGTAAACTGTACGCCCTTGATAATTGGTTAGGTTAAGTCGTGATATTTTCGTTAATTTTAACGAAAATATTCTGTATCAAAATTGAAGTCTGGCAACTGGAAAATTGTCTGGGGTCCGAGATAACAGGAAAGTACCAATATACATATATATATACAGTGGTGAGCTGGAGCCGGTTCGCACCGGTTCGCGCGAACTGGTTGTTAAAATTTTGAAGCGTTTTAGAACCGGTTGTTAAAAATTGTTAGGAAAACAAATATTTATAAAATGATCTTAAAACCGAATAATCTTATAAAATGGTATACAAAATATTAAGGTTTACAAAATAAACTTCAAATGCAAAGTAAAAATAACACTATCTGGCCATTTGGAAATTACTACCTAATTAGTATTAAATAAGGTATGTATTTAAATGTTATTCAAAATAATAATTTCTTTCTTGGTGTTATCTTGAAGCTATTTTGTAATTACTACCTAATTAGCAGTGGTGGGCACCGTTAACCAAAAAGTTAACTTCGATAACGATAATCCGTTAACCCCAATTTTTAACTCCGATAACGATAATCCGATAATTTTACTACAAAGTTAACGGAAATTAACGATAATCCGTTAACGATAACTATTGCTTTACTAACATTTAAAAAAATCAAGGAAAAAAGCTTTAAAACCCATAGAAAATGTTTATTTATGCAAAATCCAACAATAAATAGGTATTTAACTGTATTTTTATCAAGTTTTGCAACTTTTTTGCTTAATAACTTTTTTTTTATTTTTAATAAAAAATGTACTGATTACATGTTTTGAAACCCTTGTAACCACTAACCATTAACTAAATTTTAATTTACCAGAGAATTATTATGGCGGGAACTGAAAGGTAAAATTAAATTTTAGGCACATTTATTAAAGACTATGACACAATGTGCTGGTTGCCCTTCAGAAAGACCAACTTCTCAAAGTTAGGCCCAACTGCCAGTCTTGACCTCTTGGGCCTCAGGATGTCCTTGCCGAGAGAGAAGAGCCGTTCCACTGCGGCAGAGGACGGAATTGGCGTATTGTACTTCAGGAAGAGGTTGATGAAGATCTGCTCCCCCATGAAGTCAGAGTCGGCCATGTCTACCTTCCCATCAGTGTCCAGCCAAGTGTCGACAAGTCTCTTGGCCTTCTGCTTGACACTGGTACTTGAGCCACCGGCCTTCTTACCTTCAATAAAAAGCGCACAACCTCCCCTTGCGAGATCTGGAAGCAGACTGAAGTTATGGCGGTTTGAATTCATTCGCGGAGCGGTGATCTTCCGTGAATGACTCCTCGCAGTTAACGTGTTAACGGACTTTAACAGACTAAATATCGAGTTATCGGAAGTTAACTGGTCCGATAACGATAAATGGAAATTAACGTCCGTTAATAGTCCGTTCAAAAAGTTAACTTCGTTAATTAACTGTTATCGGATTAACGCTTTAGTGCCCAACACTGCTAATTAGTAATAACTAATATACTTAAATATTATTCATATTCTTTTAAAATTTATTCAGTTTTTTTTTTTATTGTTAAGTAAAAGTACAACTCCCAATGACAATGGATTGCCACTTCTTATGGAGAAAGGTACAAAAACTACATACTGTGGCACATCCTTTAAATCAGAACTTTTTATATAGGAAACCGGTTGTTAAAATTTTGGCAGCTCATCACTGTATATATATATATATATATATATATATATATATATATATATACAGGGTGGGCCGTAAGTTTCCATACATAGGAAAAATAAAAAAAAATTTATGGACAACCATTTTTATTTATATAATATGCTCTACATGGTTGCCATTGTTTTGAAAACACATTTCAATACGTGTTCCCCACTGTTGATGAACACGCATTAGCACAGTTGACGTTATGCTTGTTATGGAAAACCGATGAGTGGGTAGTTGGGAGGTAACGAAAATGGTTCACTGAGTAGGTAGGTAGTTAATCTAACAATTAATAAATTCCTTTTATGTCAATAACTGGGTGGATGAAACCAATTGGTTGCTCACCAGAGTTATTCTCCATACTAGTATTTATATACTGTGTGGGAGGAGCGTGCTCGGTAATGGTGATACATTACCGCTCAACCAACCGAGGAATAAACCAAGACAACGCTGGTACAAGAAGCCCCGCGAAGAGGAGAACAAAGGGAGAACGAAAACGAAGAACGGGGCGAGAGGACGTACCAGCAAAGTACGCTCTCGAATGAGACAACCGGAGAAGGGAGAGACTGTAATAACTAAAAGTAAGTGACTAATATGAGTTTTAACACCAAACAGTTAAGAACATTAAATTAAGCTGGGTCAAACAAGTTAGGCCTACATTGTGACCTAAGACCCAGCATCAACTCATAGCTTAACAAAGGTGAAGGTAGATTGCCCTAACCTAATCTTGTGAGGAATCCTACTGTGGACCTCAATTTATCTGCCCGCTCTGGACCATTTCCGGAATCTCTAGGCTGACCCCTCTAGGCTAGACTTGATCTACTCTATAGTTAGACTGGAGAAATAAGGGGTGGGTTAATTGTGGACCAATTCAAACAGAGCATTTTTCGCATTGGTGGTCCGTGTGTGGGGAATTTACAAACCTTAACCTTACTTAACAAAAATTGCAGAATTAGGCTAAATGGTCTAGCCTAAGCCTAACCTGAGCAAGCCTAATTAGGTCTACAACCTAGGGCCTAACTAGGAAACATTTACATTTAAGGAGTCTCATTCTTTATAAGCTTAGACCTGAGTGACACACAAGTACTTGGGGGGGATTAAACCAAATTTAAACTTGACTGTTTTGTCTGTTCTCTCTCTTCTCTGGTAATTTCTTCTTGTCCTCTATTTCATTACGATCCCCAGTTAAACAATTTTGACTTAGACATGGACAGTGCAGAATTGAAAAAGTTAAAAAAGAAAAGGGGGGCAAAGTTGGGAGCTGTTACAAAGGCTGTGAACATTTTAACAATATTACACAACCAGGTAAGAAAAATATAGAGAGTGTAATTATTAAATTAGAAATTAAAAAGAAGGAAATAATAGCCATTAATGAGAGTATTTCAGAGTTAGTTGAATCCGAAATGGCTGAAGAACAATTGATAGACCTTTACGCTGATGATGATGATCAGGTAAGCTCAATTGAACAGCAAATAAGGGAACTACGGTCTCGGTTGACTGACTTAACACCAAAAAAACCTAATTCTGATTTTAATCAAAGTAGGGCTAACCTTCAACAAAATTTAAGTGGCATGCAAAATCCTGAGTCACAAGAATTGAGGGCTCAGTTACCCATTTGCTAGTACCAACATTTGAAGGGGACACGGTACAATTCCCATTTTTCATTGACAAATTTGAGAATTTAATAGGTAATAAACCTTATATTTCAACTGTTGAAAAGTTTAGTTACTTAACTAGTTCCCTTAAAGGCCCAGCCTATAACCTAATAGCCTATTTACCAGCCGTAGGGGATTCATATGAAGTAGCTATTGATCTTTTAAAACGTAATTACATTAATAAAGATATGATTGTATATGAATTATCTCAACAAATTTTTGAATTTGCACCCATAAAAGATAACCATAGTGATATGGAAAATTTTTATACAAAATTAGAAGCTATTATAGGACAACTGGTTAGCAATGAGATAGATATTAAAACTTCATCTTGGCTTATACAAAGCATAGTACTTAGGTGCCTTCCTTCGAGGGTTAAAGATAATTTAATTCTAAAGACGGGAAAAAATTATCCTAATTTAGAACAAATAAGAGAAAACTTCCCCAATATCCTAATTAATTACAACTTGAGAGATTTTCCAACACATAAGACCCAGACTATGGATAACCAAAGACTGTTCCCAGAGACCAACTAGCTACAGCCAAACAGACAAAACTTGATACTGGCGAATCAAATGTGACCAACTATAATACACGAACACCTACATTACAGAACTTTAATGTAACTGCTGCCTCAACTTACACACCGCATTGCAAATTTTGTGCAAGTAATGAACACAGTAGTACTGGGTGTGACAAATATTCAGACTTTAACCAAAGGGCTAAAAGATGTGAACAGTTGAACCTGTGTAAAAAGTGTACTGGCCAGGGACATTATAAGAAAGACTGTAAATCTAGGTTAAGATTCAAGTGTAAGTTTTGTAAAAGTTTACGACATGTCTCATCAATGTGTGATTCACCAAAGTGTCCAAACAATAATACTCAAACTCAAAAGATACCTCCCCCAAATAAAGGTAATCAAGAAAATGCCACTTTCATGGGACATTCTGCTTGTTCAAACAATGTAACAAGAAAACACTGAGATTCTTTTACCAACTATTACTTTGGACTTAGTGAATAGTGAGGGTAGTACCACTCCAGTGAGATGTCTTATAGACTGTTGTTCTCAAAAACATTTGTTTCAAAAAAGGTAGTTAATAAATTGGGTTTGACACCAAACCCGAATGAACAAAACCTCAATATTGCGTCCTTTGTTAAGGATAACTCGGACAAAAATAGCTATAAGACAATTGACCTGGAACTACATTTAGAAAGTAAATTCAAGAAAATTGAAGCAGTTATTATTTCTAAAGTAGGACAAAACAAACTGGTTATACCCAAACTAGAACAAACAATAAATCATTTGAAAAAAACACTACAAAATAGCTGATAGACATATCACTAACAACACAGTAGCTAACATTGAAATGCTAATTGGGGCAGATTATATTAATCTTATTCATAAGGGCATAGTAGAGATAGGTAATGGTATAGCTATTCAGACTCCATCAGGGATAGCCCCTTTGGGTGACCTATCAGAATACAACCTAGACCTAAACCAAAACACTTTGAATAATATTATCTCAACGACAACAAAATCTGAATTATCTGAAGTCTATGAACACTCTCAAAACATTATGCAACAAGGTAACTTTGAACTTAGAGAGTGGATTTCAAATGATGAGGATTTAAACAAAAAATGTACATTGTACTGTTTACATGTGCTGCCTCACGAGCTGTTTATTTGAGTTGTTGGAGGACCTTACAGCAGAATCTTTTGTTGCTGTCTTTAAGAGATTCTGTGCACGACATTCAGTACCAAAGACAGTTTGGACTGACAATGCTACATATTTCAAAGCTGGTGAACAAGTCATCCACGACTTGTTAAGCAATGAAATCACACAATTATATATAAAAAATTCAAACATAAAGTGGAAGTATATTCCGGTTGCCTCTCCTTGGTATGGTTCTATCTGGAGAGGAATATACAAACAGTAAAGAATTGCTTGAAGAAAGCAATTGGCAAAAAACAGATACACTTATTTGGGTTACTCACTCTCCTGGCTGAGATTGAGAACATCATTAACAATAGACCACTCACTTATGTGAGTGACAACATTAATGACCCAGAACCATTAACTCCAAATCATTTGATTCGGGGAGAACAAGTTAGTCTCCTGCCGGACTACAATATAGACTCTTCAGAAGACCCAAACTGGACTCAACAACATGATGAGCTCCAGACTAAGTTACAACATTTAACTAGAGTTAAAGCTCATTTCATTAAACAGTGGAAAACTGAGTACTTGATGGGTCTAAGGGAGAGACATAAACAAATGACTAAGAAGGATTGGTCTGACACAATTAAGGTAGGGGACCTTGTTCTCATACATGACAGTACTCCAAGACAATACTGGCCTCTGGCTAGAGTTTCAGAACTCAGACCAGGGGCAGACGGGGTAACAAGAGTGGTCAAATTAAGGACTTCAACGGGTGACACAACAAGAGACATTTCTCTTTTGTACCCTTTAGAGTCTGGACCCAAAACAATGGACTTTGGAGAACCTTCTCCACTGACAGTAACAACTGGAGACACTGAACTTCCAGTAACTATTCCTTTGACAGTAGGAGTGGTAACGCATCCTACTACAACATTAACAGACACAAGACCTCAGCGACAAACAGCATTAAAGGCGCGACTATTTTTACAACAAAAAATAGATGCTGGGCAATTGTAATTTTATCTTCTAACTTTCATTTTTCTTTTTTCTTATGGTAAAGACCATAGACAGTTTCATCCTATGGATGTATATTTTCTCTTCTAATTAAATGCTACACTTCTCAATGAGAAGGTGAGGATAGGCACTGTTAATCAGATTAACAGGCATTTACAGTTAAATAGTTAGCTAGTCTACACTCAGACAAAAATTGGTGACAATGACACCAAAATTTTTATCTCCCGGGGCCCCCAGTATATGGAAAACCGATGAGTGGGTAGTTGGGAGGTAACGAAAATGGTTCACTGAGTAGGTAGGTAGTTAATCTAACAATTAATAAATTCCTTTTATGTCAATAACTGGGTGGATGAAACCAATTGGTTGCTCACCAGAGTTATTCTCCATACTAGTATTTATATACTGTGTGGGAGGAGCGTGCTCGGTAATGGTGATACATTACCGCTCAACCAACCGAGGAATAAACCAAGACAACGCTGGTACAAGAAGCCCCGCGAAGAGGAGAACAAAGGGAGAACGAAAACGAAGAACGGGGCGAGAGGACGTACCAGCAAAGTACGCTCTCGAATGAGACAACCGGAGAAGGGAGAGACTGTAATAACTAAAAGTAAGTGACTAATATGAGTTTTAACACCAAACAGTTAAGAACATTAAATTAAGCTGGGTCAAACAAGTTAGGCCTACATTGTGACCTAAGACCCAGCATCAACTCATAGCTTAACAAAGGTGAAGGTATTGCCCTAACCTAATCTTGTGAGGAATCCTACTGTGGACCTCAATTTATCTGCCCGCTCTGGACCATTTCCGGAATCTCTAGGCTGACCCCTCTAGGCTAGACTTGATCTACTCTATAGTTAGACTGGAGAAATAAGGGGTGGGTTAATTGTGGACCAATTCAAACAGAGCATTTTTCGCACTTGTAATGGCGTTGGTGATACGTTCCTTTAGATGATTTATGTCTCGTATCTTTTCCTGATACACCATGGCCTTCAAGTGCCCCAAAGATAGAAATCAAGGGGGGTGAGATCTGGGGATCTGGGAGGCCACTCCACAGGACCACGCCGACCAATCCAAGCATCCGGAAACTGCTGATCCAAATACCGACGCACGTGAAGACCATAATGAGGTGGAGCTCCATCTTGCTGGAAGTAAACTGGGAAGTTACTTCTTCGTTTAGCAGGGATGGGAAAATCTCTTCTTGCAACATGTTAAGATACCTTTCGGCATTAAGATTTCCACTGACAAAAATTGGTCCAATAATTCTGTCACCCCATATCCCGGCCCACACCATCACTTTACCGGCACCTTGCATCTTCGTCGGACTCAGCCAGTTAGGGTTAGCATTACTCCAATAACGTATGTTTTGCCGATTAACTTCTCCATTGACGTACAAATTTGCTTCATCAGTAACATAAAAACAAACGTTTAATTTTTCCTATGTATGGAAACTTACGGCCCACCCTGTATATATATATATATATATATATATATATATATGACAAAGCAGAAGTAAACTGAATGGAATAAGATCAATTAATCTGAATTATGTCGAACATCGGTAATAATGCCGTTTAGTTTGTGCTTATAAATACATTTTCTTTGAAATATATGTAACTGTTTTCTTCTTTATTTAAGGGGTGACTATAACATCTTGCACTGATTTATTACTGGCTTAAAAAAGCAGAAAATTTTTGACAAGAGGTACAACTCCCAAGTTTTGTGTATTTTAACCTATTTGTGAATAATATTTGAAATCCTAAATTGTCGATATGAAAAGGCAAATATTTCATATTTAGGAAAAATAATGGTAATTATTCGTTTTTACACCCTGTCTGTTTTTATGATGAGAACAAACTTTTCTGGTCAATTTTGAGGTGTTTGCACGAATCTGCCATCCGTTTCCTGTGCAAATGCGTAGTTTTCGAGATGACGATATCTCGAAAACTACGCATTTCCACAAGAAACGGATGACAGATTCGTGCAAAACACCAAAATTAACCAGAAAAGTTTGCTCCATCATTTTCGTTTAAACTAACGAAAATATCACGACTTAACCTAACCAATCATCAAGGGCGTACAGTTGACCTAACCGGGCATTCAGTTGACCTAACCAGACCAGGCATTCAGTTGACTTAACTGATCTTTTCGTATTAGGCACTCACTGTCACATTTCGGGCAAGTTAAGGATGAAAGAATAACGCCGTAATTGATAAAAACATCCAATCCTTTGTCTTCATCTAGGGCACAATACGAATCAAGTTCTCGAAGTCGAAATCACACGAACGGCACGTCATAATTCTATCACAAGCACCACCAAATTTTGCAGACCTACGCGCCGCACACAGTGATTACACACATTATACAACAGTATATATATATATATATATATATATATATATTATATAATATATATATTACAGTCATTTCGTGAAATGGCTGTTTCACTTAGTCATTTCGCGAAATGACTAAAATCTTCAGATAATGACTGTGCATAAATATTAGTCCTGCGAAATTATATCTTCAGGTGCCACAAAGCCGTCGAAAAAAGTGAAATATAATGATTTTCTTATATTCTGCATTAGTACAATAACTGAAACTTACTTGTTATTATTATATATTAAGTGTTCCAATTACCAAAATAGTTACTGAATTACGCAGCTCTTAGTTTATTTAGATCAATGTTCTTTTGATTAATGATCTAAATAATCCAGAACTCACCACGAGGAGGTGGCTGCGTGTCGAGCTCCACCCATGCCCTCCCAACCACCCATCCTTGCGCATGTTTTTTTCTATTAACGTTTTATTTAAACTTTATATTCAGCTTTACTTTCGAATGATGGCATTTTTTTACGTGACTGAAGTGTTGATCTTATGAAGCCATCTCGCGCGTTCAATCCAAATACTTTTGATGATGCTTCAGTCACTAATTTTACCATTCTTTCTACTACTTGTGTATGACAAAGGAATTTCTCGAATGGAGGGGTACTCTTGTTTTCTATGAATTCTTCAATCTCATTTTCTGTCAGGTGTCTTGTCACAGGTGGTTCAGTGACAATGCATTTTTGCCAATTAATTAAATCAGTATAATCAGTAGCTTCAAATTGAATAACAGGTACTGTGAAACGCCTCCCAACTTTTTCCTTGTTTGTTTGCCTTGCTTTCTTTATTCGCCTCCACGCTAATTCTCTTATGGCGCTGCGGTCATCATGAATCATTGATGCTAGAATATTTTCTGGATTTGCAAAAAATGCATTTCTTTGTATGACAGGGTTTACAATATCCTTTACTTCGTCATTCAGTGTTCTTGTTAGTTCAATAGTTTTGAAAACATGTTTTGAGCCATTGACAAAAGACGTACTTTGCTTAATAGAAAACCACATTGGGATGTAGACCTTCATTATAAAAGAAGCAATGTTCATGAGGTTCTCAGATGGACTTACAGTTGAAACGTATAGACGAAGCAAACGATTTGCTGTAGTCAGCCATCGTGAATGTGCCATTTTGCCTGGACTACGATGAGCAAGATCTGGAGAGCAATATCCCTTTGTTATGGCCTGATGAATATCAATTAGATATTTTTGGTCGGTGCTAAGATCTTCACAGTCTACAGTTGGTTCCTCAGCATCAATCCTTTCAAACTCGACAATAGGAAGACTCTCACAGTTCTCTAATTCCCTGCCAATATGACCGGTGAATCCGCGGGGGCCAGATGTTTTTCCATCCAGCTTTGCAACTAAATGGCGTAATGGCAATTCATTGGCATGGAGCTGGCACACTAAATGTTGAACTGGCTTCTTGAGCTTCAATTCTATAAGCCTTATAACGCCTCCCTTTTCTCCAGTGTTGACTGCTGCACCATCGCATCCAATGGCAACAAGGTTTTCCAGGTTCATGTCATTATTTCCAATATACTCAAACATTCCTTTACATATTTCTTCAGCTGATCCAGAATTCACAGAATAATGGCCCAAATAATCTGAACCAGGTTCTCTCACTAAAGTGATATGTTCTTCTGTTACCTTCTTCTGATATACTTTGGACTCTTTTTTTTCTTGGAAGAGTGTAGAATCTTTTCGACCATCAAAATAGATTCCTCTGATTGGGACCTGATTTTGATCTTTCATAATTTCTGATCTCTTCTTTTGTCTTTCTCTTCTGATTTTACTCCTATCCACTACTTCAGATGTATTGTCAATAGAAACTTCTCCAATATCTTGCAATACTGCACTAACAATGAATGCTGCAGCTCGATCTGAAACTGCAGTCCTGTCACAAGCAGTAGCCACTGAAGGTAGATTTGTAGTTTTCCTTTTCTTGAATAATTGTTCTTCAGGTTGTTCGAGCTTTCTCTTCGAGCTAACTGGCTCTGGAAATGTATCGTCTGATATTTCGCCAGATTCACTTTCACTATTTGATGTCGATGATGATAATTCAACATTTGTATCCTGCAATTTCTCCTGTGAAGATTCTTTGGTGAGCCTCACAGCTTCTTTTTGCTTTCTTAGCAACGTAGATGCTTTTTTCTTTGAGAGTGTAATATCTACTCTATCAATAAACAGTTTTCTTTCACTCCTTTGATCTAAGAGGAACGTCACTTCTTCCTTTGGAACCGTTTTTTCTTTGGGACAAGAACATTGTGTTAGTACTTTGCACTTGCACGCTGCAATGTCAAAAAGTTTCGTGTGTGCTTCTTTTTTGAACATATCAATCTTTGCTTTGTAAGCTTCAGAATTTTTTCTGTTTTGGTATGGCTTCATAATGACACGATACTTTTCGTGGTAGCTTCTAAACATTGTTTCAATTCGCCTGTCTGACAGAATTGGGACGGAAGCACTTTCCGAAATTGTTTTCAATTTATCAACAGCTTGTTCTAATATTTGAGATATTGAAGGATCTTTATTAGTATTCTGTTTCAAATCGTTTCTTACAAACAAGTAATATTTAAAAACTCCTTCGTATGTAGGAAGATTCCTGTGCCACAAATCTTCCCCCATACCAAACATGGGGCACTCAGTTGAGGCCCTGGTTGATTTTGCACAAACTCGAGACATTTTGAAAGTATACAAATCTGAAAAAGAAAGAGCTAATATCAATTATACGTTAATTTCAGTTAATAGTACATGGCAAACTTAGGGCAACACAATACAGAAATGCAAAATATATAAGAAATATAGTTTAGACTATCTGAGTAACGCCAACAACAGAACACCCACCTGCTACGAGAGCGACAGCTACACTGAACCGAGGTACTCACGTGACAGCTGAGTGAGCTGACTATAGAAAACTGTTTTTAGAGAATAGAAACTTTTTTTAAAGGTTGACTGAGCTATTTTTATACAAGTGTGAATAAATTCTTGTCTATTGTGCATCGTGGACTCTTCTGTAATTATTGGTTAAAATCTGCTTTTTTCAATTTTTTTCAATATTGAAGGTCATTGTGGCACCTGAAGATATTAATGTTATGATTTTAAATTTATACCGGCTTATTTCCTCACTACTCCACACATTTTCCACACTAGCCAATTTGAAAATTCGAAAAATGAGTTTTTCACTCCGCCCTAATCCACAGGTCTGTTCAAATAAGTGAGAAACACACTTCAAATACACATTTTAACACATTTGAACATTTGAACACATTTGAATTTGAATTTTCAATATAGAGATTTTCAAATACTAACCGGGCCTTCAATGTTATTCCGATGTCCGCAACTAAAGTCCCGGTTGGGTCAACTGTATGCCCTTGACAATTGGTTAGGTTAAGTCATGTTATTTTCGTTAAAACTAACGAAAATAACACAACTTAACCTAACCAATTGTCAAGGGCATACAGTTGACCTAACTGGGCAAATGATCTTGTACGAAATGACCAAGGTGGAATTTCAGCCATTTCGCGTAATGGCTGAAGATTTTAGTCATTTCGCGAAATAACCAAGTGAAACAGCCATTTCGTGAAATGACTAAAAGTTTCAGCCATTACGTAAAATGGCTGGTTACACACTTTGCCTGTAACATATATATATATATATATATATATATATGGGAATGAACTCAGAATGGTTCCCTGAGTTTTTTATGATACACACAGACCGTGCATGGAACAAGGAACTCTTCTGGGATAATTAAATCCACTATAGTGAATAAGTAATGGTAAATGACAAATACCAGTTTTTCTTTTTCATGATGCAAGCCCGACGTGGGCAACGGGTCTCTCGCAAAGAGGTCCCATAAATATAGCTTCCCTCACCAGCTATCTGCAAAGCAGACAGGATCCAGCTTTGGGACATGTATCTAGGGTTTAAAGCAGCCTAGCCCCACTACATTTAGAACCTCAATATAAGTAAAAGACTCGTTGCATTCACGTCGGATTGAATAAATCAAAGAAAAAGGGGTAACTATTATATTTTTAGCCAAAACCAAAACTTAAACCTCAACTGGCAGAATTGAGCGTCCACTTTTCAAGGCACATGACATGTCTGTTTCATAAAAAACTCAGGGAACCATTCTGAGTTCATTCCCATCATGAAACAGACATGTTATGTGCCTTGAAAAGTGGACGCTCAATTCTGCCAGTTGAGGTTTAAGTTTCGGTTTTGGCTAAAAATATAATAGTTACCCCTTTTTCTTTGATTTATTCAATCCGACGTGAATGCAACGAGTCTTTTACTTATATTGAGGTTCTAAATGTAGTGGGGCTAGGCTGCTTTAAACCCTAGATCCATGTCCCAAAGCTGGATTCTGTCTGCTTTGCAGATAGCTGGTGAGGGAAGGCTCCAGTGGCGGTTCCTCATATGGGCAATATGGGCAGCCGCACAGGGCGGCATTTGTGGAGGGGCGGCATGAGCGCCTGCAAAAAAAATAAAAATAAAAATAAGAATAAATAAATAAAGAAATAAATAAAAATAAAAAATAAAATAAAATAAATAATAAAAGATCAATAAATATATTTTTATTAATAAAAAACCATCTATTGCATTTTCCATAAACCTTCCCATAAAAGACCTAAACAATGCAAAATGCTTCCAGATTAATATTATTGGGAATAAAGGCCCATACTTTAACATATGTAATGTTATTTTTCTGGGTTTGGTTAAATAGTGAAATGTATATTATTTATTACAGAACGAATCTTCACACTAAGCCACTAAGGTCTGTCAAATAACCGCAAATGGATAAGAAGAGGTCAAAGCTATCAGGTGCTCAGTTTAGAAAAAAGAGGAAAGAAGAAGAGGAGAAACGAGCAAAAGATAAAGGTATAGAGCTATGTCATCTACTCTTCACTGCTATATTGCACTGCTATTTTGTGATATAGCTTTCTGAGTCATTTGAAGTGTACTATTATGTATATAATTAGCCATTAACCAAGGAGGTTGTATTATTCATTTGTTTCCTATTCTAAAAGTTTAATAAATTGTGCTTAATAACATGTTAAATTAATTGTACTAGCCTATTCATGCATTGGTCTTTTATGTTCTATTTTACTATTTGCAGGGGCACTTTTGAAATATTTTGGAACACCCTCTGCCACTAGCCAGGATGAGAAGCCGTCTACTTCTGCCATTATTGAGGCTGAGGAGCCATCTACCTCCTCAGCCTCACATATGTCTCCACAAATGCAGTCTGATCCTGAGGATGAAGACCCATTTGCTTCTACTTCTCCCCGGCAGGACTCTTCAGGTGAGTTTGTGTGCACATATGTCTGTGAGTGTGTGCGTGTGTGTGTGTATGTGTGTGCATCCCTGCAAAGCATTTTGCAAACAGTTATAAATTATAATGTTATTATCACTGGGTCTGGGTTACTGGGTATGTGTGGTGTTTCACCACCATAATTCCATAACACCACCACCATAACAAAGTGCTGTGAATAATGTGTTATCTAACTTAGGTGTGTATACTAATGAGTAATGCTCTTGTTCTTTCTATTAGAAATGCCTGGAGCAGAATCGCCTCCTGAGGATGAGTCTCTGTCCACCGACCCTGCTAACTGGCCTTCAGTTCTGACTGAGAGAATTCGGACACAACTGGTTTCCAGGGGACCAAGTCAAGTACCATCTGACTTTGTATTCCCTAGAAACGACAGTGACGGAAGAAGTTTCCACCATCAATACTTCAGGAAGTCATTGGTTAGTGGGGAAAATATAACCAGAAGTTGGTTGGTCTATTCCTTAAAAAACAACAGCCTTTTCTGTTTCTGTTGTGCATTATTTTCCAAGAGGAAAATAAATTTAACAAGTTTGGGACTCTCGGACTGGAAGCATGCAAGCTCATTGCTCACATCACATGACAACAGTTCAGAACACCTAAATTCTATGAAAATCTGGAAAGAACTGGCAGTGAGGATGAGAAAGGGGGAGACCATTGACAAGCAGGAGATGGCACTTCTGGAGGCTGAGAAGTTGAGATGGAGAGCGGTGCTGACACGTCTCACTGCTATTGTGCATTCTCTGGCAGTTAGGAATTTGGCACTAAGGGGACATACAGAAAAATTGTTCTCACCATCAAATGGCAATTTTCTGAAAGAAGTTGAACTGATGGCACAATTTGATCCTATAATGCAAGAGCACATTAACCGTGTCCAAAAAGGGACCTCCAGTCACACCAGCTACCTCGGCCACCACATACAAAACGAACTCATTGATTTGTCGAGCAGCAAGACCATTTCAGCAATGGTGAGCGACATTAAACAATCAAAGTTTTTTTCAATAATTCTAGATTGCACTCCAGATATCAGCCACACTGAACAGTTGTCAGTTGTGATTCGGGTTGTGTCACTGGAGGGGAAGCCCCATATAAAGGAACATTTCATGGGGTTTTTGGAGGCAGAGGAGTCCACTGGTCAACATTTGGCATCTCTGATTCTGAAGAGACTGGAGGAGCTAAAAGTTCCTTTCATGGACTGTAGAGGACAATCATACGACAACGGGGCCAACATGAGGGGAAAAAACAAGGGTGTTCAATCCAGGCTCCTAGAAATTAATCCCAGAGCTCTGTTTGTTCCATGTTGGGCTCATTCTCTGAATTTGCTTGTGGCCGATGCTGCTAAGGGATCTATTGATGCCACAAGTTACTTTGGCATCTTGCAGAAGCTTTACAACTTGTTTTCAGCCTCCACACAACGATGGGCCATTTTGAAAAAACATGTGAACATCACATTGAAGATGTGGTCTGATACAAGGTGGGAAAGCAAGATCAAGAGTGTGGAGCCCCTGAGATATCAGGCAGCTGCAGTGAGAGATGCACTGATCGAGGTGAGGGACCACACCAAAGACTCTGTAATAAAGGTCGAGGCTCAATCTCTGTCAGAGGAGGTTGGGTCATACCGCTTCGCCATTTGTTCAGTGGTGTGGCATGACCTGTTGTGCCAAATTCAGCATGTGAGCAAGCAGATGCAGTCTCCTAGCATGCACGTTGATGTTGCAGTAAATCTCCTAAAAAAAACAGAGAGAGGTCTCCGCAATTACAGGGCAACAGGTTTTGTGGCTGCACAAATGGCAGCCACAGATATCTGTGAACAAATGAATGTGGAGGCTGTGTTAAAACAAAAACGGCTGAGGTCCACAAAGCGGCACTTCTCCTATGAAGCATCTGATGAGCCCTTGATTGATGCTTTGAAGAAGCTGGAGGTGACATTTTTCAATGCAGTGGTTGATGCTGCAACATCAGCCATTCAGGAAAGATTTTCCACGTTGGAAATTGTGGGAGAGAAGTTTGGAGTGCTGACACATTTCCAAAATCTCACATTTGAGGAGCTGACAGAACAATGTGTGAACCTTAGTACTACACTACACTTTAAGGGACAATCTGACTTGGATGGCAGAGAGCTTGCACAGGAGCTGAAGAACTTGCCTGACTTGCCATCAAAGACCATATCCTTGCTTGAACTGCTGACATTTATCCATGAAAGGGAGCTCTCTGAAATATATCCAAATTTGTGGACTGCTCTCAGAATTGGTCTTACTCTTCCAGTCACTGTTGCTGAAGCGGAGAGGAGCTTTTCAAAGCTGAAGCTCATCAAATCCTACCTGAGGTCAACTATGTCACAGGAACGCCTTACCGGTCTGGCCATCATCAGTATAAATCATACAATTGCTGAGCAGATTTCATATGATGATTTAATTCATGACTTTGCATCAAGGAAGGTAAGAAGAGTCAGGCTTTAGATGGCAGTTGTGCTGTGGTGCAATTTATTTTGTTTCTTGTTCAAAGTGTAGCATAATAATTACCCTCTCTTAAGTGTCTTATTCTATTTATGTGATAGAGCATTTGTACAATTTAGAAATTTGATTCTCTAGTTTATTTATGGCAGTTGTGCAATTTAATTTGTATTTTTCCTGTTCATAGTATCATAATTACATTCTCTTAAGTGAGTTATTCTATTTACGTGATGAAGGATTTGTAAAATTCAGAAATTTGAGTCTTTGTTTTGGTTCTGAAGTTCCAACAATTAGTCCAATAAAAAGTTATTTTGTGAAAGAGTTATGTCTGTCCTTTATTTTGGGGGGATTCGAATGTGTGTGTGTTGGCGAACAGGGGGGGGGGCGCTGAAGGTGAGGTTCGCCCAGGGCGTCATGTAAGCTAGGACCGCCACTGAGGGAAGCTATATTTATGGGACCTCTTTGCGAGAGACCCGGCCCACGTCGGGCTTGCATCATGAAAAAGAAAAACTATGGTATTTGTCATTTACCATTACTTATTCGGACTATAGTGGATTTAATTATCCCAGAAGAGTTCCTTGTTCCATGCACGGTCTGTGTGTATCATATATATATATATATATATATATATATATATATATATATATATATATATATATATATATATATATATTGTCGCGCAACCACTGTTTGATTTCACTTATTGCGCCTGCGTCCGCTTGTTCAGTATGGCCTTATTATACACTAGGATGGGCTTTCAATTCCATACACAAAATTTTCTCGGCTTACTTCAAGCCCAATATTAATTTTTGGACTTTTAATTTTTGGACTTTTAACCTTTATTTTACCCTCAGCTAACAAGAGTGTCTTATGCAAAAGAGTAAGATATCTGTATAAGATAAGATATGCAAAAGAGTAAGATATCTGTATAAGATAAGATATGCAAAAGAGTAAGATATCTGTATAAGATAAGATATGCAAAAGAGTAAGATATCTGTATAATATAAGATATGCAAAAGAGTAAGATATCTGTATAAGATAAGATATCTGTAAGTTTGGCTAAAATTATATTATCAATCAAAGTATTTCCAAAGGAATATTCCCATCAATGCTAAAAACTGGTTGTATAACACCCCTTTTTAAAGGGGGTGATCCTACACTAGCAACAAATTACAGGCCGGTGCAGGCACGTGCACAGGGGGGGGGGCTTGGGGTGCTTGAGCCCCTGCCCTTTTTCTTCTTCATATCAAAAGTGCCCTTTTAGTCAAAATTCATAAATATATTGATTCGACATAAATTTGAATTAATTAGCTATATTTTTATTTAGTTACTGCTACTTCAACAGATTTTCAAAACTGGAATTACTTTGATCTATGATTTTTTTATTAGAATAATAAACTTAACATACCGTTACTATCATTTTGTCAATCAGGGAGGGCGTCCCTAGTGGTAACACTGACTGCAGCTGTTCACTGTTGATTGCGTCTCTCGGGTATGTGGGTGTATTGTTTACTGTTTGTTTATTTTACGTTAACCTAAGCTAACTAGTTATTTCTCACTGATAATTATGGTAAGTTGGAATCCAAAGCAGTGTGACATTACTCCAAAAAATATTGTATGACATTACTCGTAAAGTTGGTAAAAACGTCCACGTCCCCTACTTAGTCTTAGGCCTACTAGGCTAGGCCCATCAGTACACCAGTGTGTCAAACGATGGATTTTGGGTTTTAGTACTGGCATGAATTTCATTAAATTAATAAATGATTTATTAAACAACATATCATAACCTTTTCATTTTTAATATGAAATTGATTTTTAAAAACAATACAATTTTCATTAAAAGTGAATAAAAATACCTAGATTATTTATTATAAAACGATGCAATTTTTCCGCAAGGACGACAATTACGGTAGATCCTTCTGCCCTTTATCCTGCTGATTGATACTTATAAAAGTTATAAGTAAAGTAACATGCCTTTTTACAACAAATTTTCATTTATTTTCTTTAATCAGCCTTATATACAAAAATAATGCATTGAATTTAATGGAATTTAAGAATATTTACCACATACAATTTTAAAATTTTTCTTTGTGTGTGTATACATATATATAGCCTATACGGCATTGCGGATTTCATTTTTAAAAATGTTAGGGGAGTGCCCTTTTTTCAACTGAGCCCCTGCCCTTCTGAAAGTCTGTGCACGTCACTGGGCCGGTGTGTTCATTATCTGTGTTCAGCAAAGTTTTCGAAAAAATTGTAAAAAGTAGAATGCAGCGATATTTAGAATCCTACAATTTATTATCTCCAAATCAATATGGCTTCCGTAATAATAGAACAACGGAAATGGCTATTTTAAATCTTATGGAAAATGTAAATATAGCTAAGGAGAACAAAGAAATAATGATATCAATATTTATGGATTTGAGTAAGGCGTTTGATGTAATAGACCATAATATTCTACTTAATAAATTGTATTGTTACGGCTTTAGAGGAGCAATCAGTGATTGGTTTAAAAGTTATTTGTCCAATAGATATCATTTTGTATCAGTAAATAAGGTTTGCTCAACTAAATCGCTTGTCAAACATAGTGTGCCACAGGGCTCAGTTCTGGGTCCACTGTTATATTTTATTATATATAAATGACCTTCCACGTTCATCTGATATACTGAACTTCATAATGTTTGCAGATGATATAACTCTCTCTCTTTCTTACAAAGATGTTAATACAGCTAAGAATATATTTCATTCAGAATTCATCAGTGTAATGAAATGGTTGACCACCAATAAACTCTTCCTAAATACCAGTAAAACAAATTTCATGAGTTTTACTAATAAAAGAAATGTATATCTTGATGAACCTAATGTTAATGAAATCGCCATAAAGGAGTGTACTGTAACAAAATTTCTTGGTGTAATGCTAGATAAGAATTTGCAATGGAGTGATCATGTAAATTATATCGCGAAAACGATTTCAAGGAGCGTTGCTATAATGTTTAAACTTAGAAATGTAGTCTCTAAACAAGTTTTATTGACTCTTTATCATACTCTTGTTCTTCCTTATATAACGTACTGCACCCTTGTTTGGGGAAACTCCGCTAACAATGTTTTAAACAGTCTCTTTGTCATCCAAAAAAGAGCAATTATTATCTGATGTTGATTTCCATGACCTTCTAGTGCATTATTTAAAGAGCTAAACCTACTAAAGCTCAATGATATAACCAAACTGGCACATTTTATTTTTATTTACGAGTGTAAGAACAAAATCATTAACTTACAATGGGTAAATAGATATTTCGTACCTCATCAAGAAATCCACTCGTATCAGACCAGAAATAGATCAAAGCATGTTATACCTCAATTTAGATTGTCTTCATCTCAAAAACTACCCATTTTCATTGGATTGAAACTATGGAATGACTTGCATGCCGATATAAAAAATATTGTGAATGTAAATTTGTTTAAAACCAAGTTGAAATCCCGATTAATAATGACATACTAACAAAAATCTAGGATTAATGTCCACTAATATTGTTTAATATTGTCCATTAATATTGTTTAATATTGTAATACATGTTTTAACTATCAATAATACTTATTTACTTATTTATTTAATTATTATTAATTTATAACAACTAGCTGCTTATTTTTAATAAGAGCCCAGTAAAGCCTAAAGCTTAAGGGCCAAATAAAATAAAATAAATAGTCGAGCTTCACAATTATTCATGTCATTGTAAATTGAAAAAAATGTATTTATTTTATTATTATTAATAAAGGTTATTCTATCTATTCTATCTATCTATCAGCTAAAAACAGTTCTTCTCAGTCTTATCGTTTGTAACCTTTCTCTCGGAATGATTTCGAGTGTATTCCATTTGCATTCTAATTTATTCTACAGGGTGATTCAAAAGTCAGGTTACATGGGGCTTTTCTGTTTCTTTGCAGGTAAATGAGTTATGAGATGTTATTGAAGGAGGAGCGCGTTGATATGATATTCCTAGCTGGCTGCGCAAGTGCATTGCCATTAACGGTGGCCATATCGAACATGTGATGTGACTATTCCCCTGTATCATTACATAATACAGTATTTCCCTATGTAACCTGACTTTTGAATCACCCTGTATTTCTAATGTATAGTGTATGAATGCTTTAAGTTCGTAAAGATATTTGATGCATTAATTTATTACTCGTAATTTATAATTGAGTTAAATTTATCATTTATTGTTTATTTATCGTGCTTATGCCTTTGACTCAATTTAGATTTGCGCTGCCATAAACGCGTGTTTGAAGATATTTAATTCAAGAAATAAAATGGTTAAAATATATTAAAGACGAAGTAAAATATCGGTAGGTCAGAAAAAAAAAAAAAAAAAAAAGGATTTCGGTTCCTAAAGGCTGTACGAAAATAACGTAAGGTGCATTTTTCTGTATCCACCCGAAGAGGATGCCAGTGGGCATCGAAACTGTTAACATTAGGCAAATTTGAATTCAGGGAGCATTAACCTTAAGTTGGTAGGCTTTTTAAGTTTCCTGAGCCTAATTTTAAAATGAATACTTATTAAATTCCTTCAAAAGACTGTATATATTTCTCTAATCATTAAAACCAGTTCTTCTCAGTTTTATCAGGTGTCATTATTTGTTTGCCTTCAGCTTTTAACCATAAAAGGACGACTGCTACATAATGGTAACCTTTCAAATATACGCATTCATAACTTAATCCTGCAAACAATTCCGGCGTTAAAGGGTATTAGTTCTTTCCCTAATCTGGAAAACCTATTAGCTTAATTCTTTTAAAAAGTTACAGAATTTATATTTTTCTTAACCCTCAATGGACAGAATTTTCTGTAGGGTTAAGTTATAAACGCGTGTATATGAAAGGTTAGAAATTTGTAACAGTTGTCCATATAGGGTTAAGTTTGTAAAATCCTTTGGTTTAATCCTTATAAAAGGTTTATAGGACCTATAAAATATGTAAAAATTCTATATTTAAAAATACAACACAATATGGTGCTGGTTAAGTGTGCGGTCTACCTAGCTTCGAGCAGTCTACCACAATTAAGATTCTTTATACTGTACGGCATTGACGATTGGTTAGGTTAAGTCGTGATAGTTTGGTTAAATAAATTTCTTAAATAAATTTCTTATATTTTAATTCCTTTCCTTAAATACACTTATAAAAGTGTAATTTAAGATGATGGTAGACCGCATACTTAACCAGCACCAACAATATTTATCAGTCTGTAAATTCCTTTACCATTTTAATTCTATTACAAAAAATTATAAAAATTATAGAATTATATCTAACTTATATCGGGGCTACGTCGTAGCCAATGTCGTAGCCAATGTCGTAACAACGCTTCCCGTTGATCAGCGAAGTTAAGCGACATTGGCTCTGGGTAGTAGTTGGATGGGAGACCGTCCTCTGCGCACAGATTATGTAGCGACCCGTGGTTCGGATCCCAGGTAAAGCTGTAGGTCCCCCTCTGTCATATGACCTTAGATGTTGCGAAGGAGGGTAAACAACTCCACTCCAATCTAACTTCTAGATTTCGGGCTGTAATAAAGCGTTCACGCTTGCTGAAGGCAGTTTACACCTGTATACAGGGTGGCCCATAAGTTCCAATCGGTTATAATCTAAGGAAAGGCTGTTGGTCATAATATTTTGCCCTTTCAATAATCAATATATATTTCTGAACAAATTCTAACCTTTTTACTTTTTTTGGATTTTCGCTTTAATTATAACCGACTGGGACTTATGGGCTACCCTGTACAGGGTCATTATTCAATTATGATATTATACTCATCTATCTAAACTTTGTGTGTATATATTTGTAAATAAATACGTAGCAAAAAATATTAGTTATTCAAATTCATTAAGGCATAATGATTATATACAAAAAATGTGGTATTTCTCCGTAATTATAATGTTATAATGTTTCAGACCAACAAAGACCCTAGGATCCACTCATGGCTGGTCTACCTAACTGTGTTCGTAATTGTGCATTGTGTATGTCCTCCGTGGTGGCGGAGGGGACCTACAATTTTACGTGGGTTCCGAACCACAAGAACATAAGAAATTTATGTAAAAACTGCCTGTACATTGGCAACGACTAATTTTTGCGAAACTAAATAAGTATCAATTTAAAACTAATTAATTATCGATTTAAAACTAAAGATAGAATCTCTGGATCCAGAGGATCAAGTCATAATAGACTACTATCCACAAATATGTTACACTCTATATCTATTTATAACCGACATGCAAATATATCAGATCCAAAGGATCCAGTCAATTTCATTACGGTATGTATCCATCCAACCAAAAATAAGTCACGATCCATATCGATTGCGGACCAATCAGCAGTGGAAGAAGCTGATGGGCATATATATATATATATATATATATATATGAGAAACGACATAAGTGTTAAGGAACGTTTCCGCACACGAGGAGGAGAGATAACGAATAATGAAAAATTATTCATTATTCGTCATCTCTCCTCCTCGTGTGCGGAAACGTTCCTTAACACTTATGTCGTTTCTATTCATTTATATACTGCGCGGTCATTGCGGATGCGGATGAGGATGTTTGATTTCAACATCCGCGGATGCGGATGCGGATGCGGATGTCTACATTTTCGTTATTTTTTAGGATATATTCGAGATTTGTTGTGTTTAACGTATATAATAAGTTATTATATAGAGAGCGCTGTAGCTATAATGTAGTATAATTGATTAATTGTACAATAATTGCTGTACTTTTCTCTGAACATATAAAATAATATCAAGCATCTAACTAATATAGAAATCAATTAGTGAATTCGTCTGCAAATAAATTCGTTATATTTTGTTGAGTTTCAGCCACAATTAGAAACCATAATTGTGTTACCAGGATGCGGGACGTGAACCCAACTCAAATGCACCCCACCGACCTCTTTCACCAACCTCCACCCTTATAGAAAGAGATCTTTAATTAGCTTGATAACTATTTATATTAAGTTTAAAGTTTTATTAGGCATATTTATAAATGAGTAATTAAATAAAGTAAACTAAGATGTTCATCGTTTAATGTTCAAACTTAATTATAGGAAGGTTATGCTTAAGGAACATTAATTTTTCTGCCTTTTCTGCTGCCAGTCTGTTTCTCTTTTCATCATATATTAATCCAGCACTGCTAAATAATCTCTCGCTTGGTACGTTTGTTGGAGGACAGGCTAAATGTTTCCTTGCAAGTTTACTCAAGTATGGATAGATATTCTGCGTATTTTTCCACCAACTAATAGGATTGTCACATGCAGCCAGGCGTTTTTCTTGGTGATAGCTCTCGATCATTTTTACTACATCTTTTGACATCGCGTAGGTCTCGTCATTGCTGCTTGACTCAAGAAACTGAGAGACAGATTCTGTGATAGATTTGCTTGTTGAAGGTGTTGGTTCTGTCACTGAAACTTTTATTCTTTTGGTGGGTGGCGAAGCGACAGATTCAAGAGATTGAAGCTCTTCAACTGCTTTGCCAAGTGATGATTTAACTCGTTCTAATGTACTAGGTGAAAATAACTTAGTTTTGTAACGTGGATCTAAGTAGGTTGCAAGAGAGTAACTTCATACAAGAACAGCCTCTCGTCTTGTCGATTGCATCACTTTTGCGCACAATGAACTAGTTCTATTAATATAGTAGAATTTGATAATTTCCGCTTATTAATGACGTTTTATCTCAACGGTCCACATCCGCACGACATCCGCAGTCCAAAGTGCGGATGCGGACGCGGATGCGGATGCGAGCAAATGTGCGGATGTTCCGCGGATGCGGATGCGGATGTGACCTACATCACTAATATATATATATATATATATATACACAGTGCGTTCGAAAAGTCTCTCCGCAGTCAACGTGCTTGTTGTCAAAAGTGTTTGACAACAAGTATAGACGAGTTGCTCTGTGCCTGCAAAATGGTGGAAAACACTTTCAACACATGCTGGAAAATCCAAAGGTTATGTAATAAAATTACTAAATCATGGTTCAATGAAAACATTGCAGTTTTTCAATTTCCTATGCGTTTAACATAGCATTGCGGAGAGACTTTTCGAACGCACTGTGTATACAGTATATATATATATATATATATATATATATAATATATATAAGAGAGAGAGAGAGAGAAGAGAGAGAGAGACAGAGAGACAGAGAGACAGAGGACAGTACAAGTACTTGGAGTTCAAGTTCTGCTCGCTGTATTATGACAATCATAAAGTCGGTAACACTAAGGAGAAGCAGATGTGGAAGAGTGACGTACCTAAGCACGAGTGACGTACCTAAGCACCAATTTGTTTGTCAAATACTTTTGGTACCATTTTTTTTTAAACCAAATGGGAAAAATAATGAGGTAAATACAATTACTGTATTTTTAATTATTAAAATTTTTTTTTTTATCAATTTTTAACATTTTTTAACTTAAGTGATATTTTTGGATCTTTTAAAGTATCCCCCCCCCCCCGCTCCCCCAGCTTCAGAGAGGGTGGACAGTTTAAAAGGTCAATATTAGGCGGGAGATAATTCAACAGGTTTTAATTATCTTATTTATATAATAGAATTAAGATACATATCTTGAAAATTCTATTATATTGTAGCATATTTCCGGTTTATAAAGAACCATTATTTACATAGGATAAAATTTTAATGCCCGGTTAGGTCAACTGTACGCCCTTGACGATTGGTTAGGTTTAGTCGTGATATTTTCGTTAAAACTAACGAAAATATCAAGACTAAACCTAACCAATCGTTAAGGGCGTACAGTTGACCTAACCTGGCATTCAATTAACCTAACCAGGTATTCAATTAACCTAACCAGGTATTCAATTAACCTAACCGGGCATTCAATTAACCTAACCGGGCATTCAGTTACCCTCCGTGCGGGTAGCAAAAATATCCTGTGTTTTAACGAAAATATCACGACTTAACCTAACCAATCGTCAAGGACGTACAGTTAACCTAACCTGGCATCGCAAGGGCGTACAGTTAACCTAACTGGGCATCGCAAGGGCGTACAGTTAACCTAACCGGGCATCGCAAGGGCGTACAGTTAACCTAACCGGGCATTCAATAATTTTACCATAGGTTTCGATTGAATGCCCGGTTAGTTCAACTGAATGCCAGGTTAGGTTCATCGAATGCCCGGTTAGGTCAATTGTACGTCCTTGACGATTGGTTGGGTTTAGTCGTGATATTTTCGTTATAAACTAACGCAAATATGACGACAAACCTAACCAATCGTCCAGGGCGTACAATTGACCTAACCGGGCATTCAAATTTTATCGTATGTAAATAATGGTTCTCTATTTATTATATGTTTGCAATAAATAATAAATTTGTTGGTATTGTTTTCTTATCTTATTTTGGTTAATTTGCAGAGTTTAAACTTTTGGGGGGGATATAGTTGAAAAGATCAACATTGGGGTGGTGATTGTTGAAAAGAGTATGATGGGTGAGGGAGGGAAATAGTTTGAAAGATCCATATTTTTAACTGTACTTTTAATTAAAAAAATAATAATAATTTTTTAACATTTTCGCACTTACGTGATATTTTTAACCATTTTTAATTTGTATTTTTTAAAATTTTAATTAATTTTTTTTAACATTTTAGAACTTAAGTGATTTTTGCTGTTATTTTGAGGGTTAACGGGAATGTGCAAATAAAATAAGGGATATAACTTAACTTAACTTGTTGTAAAGTGTTAAAAGTAAACCAAAAAAATGTTTAATACGTTATGAATGGAATGTTATAATTGAAGAACTGCTTTTGTGCGAAGTAGAATGTATTCGTTAGTTTGAAGGCAATATCAGAAAAATTCTGGAGCGTGTTTGAAATTCCTGATTTCTAGTTGCAATAGACTTTAACGTTGTTGGAATAAACTTATTTTGGCTAAAATACTGTATAACTTTACACTGAATTTTAAATGTATCATTTTTTTAAAAAGTACTTATCTAAATATACATCCCCCCCCCACCCCACCCCGAGTAACATACCGAGTGTGTATAAAGTAACGCTAATGAAGTGACAAATCCGATTTGAATTATACAAGGTGTCCCAAAAAAAACTATATACTCTTTATAGCATCATATATTTTATAATTAAAAAACAAAAACAGTATATTGTTATAGCAATTGCCAATGAAAGGTAAATTAGTAATCTAAGTGATCAAAATGTTATAGCGAGTTGTTTGCATATAAAATTTAATTAACTACGCCAAGTGCTCAAAATGTTCTCCGGCGGCATGAATGCACTTTTGAATGCGTCGACTAACTGATTCGCAGACATGGACTAATGTGGATGCTGTGATGGTCCCGCACTTTTCCCTAATTGCATCCTTAAGGTGTTCGAGTGTTGCGGGTCTTGTACCATAAACTGCATCCTTCAGGTAGCCCCACAAGTAAAAATCAAGTGGAGTCAAGTCCGGTGAACGTGGAGGATACTCAACGCTTCCTCTTCGTCCTATCCAACGGTTAGGCAACGTTTCATCGAGGTACCTTCTGACATCACAATGATAATGAGGGAGGGCTCCATCTTGTTGAAAGTAAAAGTCGTCGTTTCCAAACAACTTCCGAACTGCAGGTATAATTTCTGTCCGCAGCATGTCGAGATATGCGGCACCGGTAACTGTCCCATTAAAGAAAAATGGTCCAACCAAACCCCTGGATGATAAACCACACCATGCTGTTAATCCTGGTAAATTAACATGTTTATCCACATAAACGTGTGGATTATCAAGTGACCAGTACCTGCAGTTGTGTCGATTTACTGTGCCATTCAGCTTGAAGGTAGCTTCATCAGAACACACGATTTTGTTGTATTGAAAGTGCATTCATGCCGCCGGAGAACATTTTGAGCACTTGGCGTAGTTAATTAAATTTTATATGCAAACAACTCGCTATAACATTTTGATCACTTAGATTACTAATTTACCTTTCATTGGCAATTGCTATAACAATATATGGTTTGGTTTTTTTTTTAAATTATAAAACATATGATGCTATAAAGAGTATATAGTTTTTTTTGGGACACCCTATATTAACGGGAGTGAAAATAGACGAGTAATATTTATTACATGTACTTTATAACAACTGTAATGTACAACACGTACTTTATAACAACTGTAATGTACAACACGTACTTTATAACAACTGTAATGTACAACACGTACTTTATAACAACTGTAATGTACAACACGTACTTTATAACACTGTAATGTACAACACGTACTTTATAACAACTGTAATGTACAACACGTACTTTATAACAACTGTAATGTACAACACGTACTTTATAACAACTGTAATGTACAACACGTACTTTATAACAACTGTAATGTACAACACGTACTTTATAACAACTGTAATGTACAACACGTACTTTATAACAACTGTAATGTACAACACGTACTTTATAACAACTGTATAAGAACTGTAAGGTTTATAAGAGGTGTTGAAAAAGTTTTTAACCAGTTAAAAAACAAGTTAAAACTAGTTTAAACCAGTTCAAATCGGATTCGTCTCTTCACTCGCTTACTTTATACATACACACACACACACACACACACACACACACACACACACACACACACACATTTTTCCTGTTATGAATAATTATCGAAAGATATGTACTTTTTTTTATGCAGGAAGGAGGAGCCAAGGGTGTGAATCCTCGCAAAAGCGCCCCCGCCCCCTCCTCTACCCCTCATAGAAGAAGAAAAAGAGCCAAAATCAAGGTCCGGGGGTTTCGAGATACTTAGACTTACAAACACAATATATGAACAAAGTAATGGTTTCTAAATGATTTTATCATCATTATCATCATCATTATTATCATTATCATTATTATGATTATCATCATCATTATTATCATTATCATTATTATGATTATCATCATTATATTAATCAAGTAAATATAAAATGAAAAAGTTGCAAAAAATATTTTGGGATAAAAAATCGATCTTTGTGAAATAAATGTGGTTTACGCTTTGGTACATTCCGCTAATTACAACGTAAACTAGGTAGCTGTTTTGACCACTTCATCAACTATTAAACAAATACAATTTAATTGGAACACCATTCATTATTCATGCTACAACTCGGACTAGACCCCTTTAAATTTTAATACTTTTGTACTACATACAGACCGCGCGTGTTTAGTATCTTGTCTGAGTGTCATGTTAAGAGCCTTCAAAAGTGAACGTTCAAATTTTCCGGTTCAGATTTAAGTTTTGGATTTTGGCTAAAAATACAATAGTTGCCCTTTTTCTTTCATGTATTCGATCCAACGCAAATGCAACGAGTTTTTGCGTATATTAAGGTTCAGAACGTAGCTCTCTAGGTTAGCTTTAAACATTAGACCCTGTCCCAAAGCTGCGTCCTATCTAATTAGCATATTTTGCTTCGCAGTTGGCTGGTGAAAGAAGCTATATTTGAGGTCTCTTTGCTAGTGACACACGTTGCCCACTTTGGGCTCTCATCATGTAAAGGAAAAACTTCAGTATTTGCCATTTACCATAATTATAATTTATTCGAACTATAGTGGGTTTGATATCCCGGAAGAATTCCTTGTTCCATTCACGGTCTGTGTGTAACATATATATATATATATATATATATATATATATATATATATATATATATATATATATATATGTTACAGTCAATGTTTAAAATCAGGCAATTTGTAATTGACTGAAATTTTAGGCAATGTGTCAAATTGATGATAAACACAAAACCTAACCTAACCTAACCTTTCTGGTAATGCTGCATATGCATGCCCACTGGTATTTCCAAATATACTGCCTAAAAATTCATTAGGTTAAGTTAGGTTTTGTGTGTATCATTAATTTGACACATTGCCCAAAATTTCAGTCAATTTACAAATTGCCTGATTTTAGACATTGACTGTTATATATATATTACTAAAGATGCCAGTAAGGTAGAATCCAGACCGGTAGGTAGTCGGCGCGGTCATAACGATAAAAAAAAAAAGGTCACTGTCCCCTTATGCCCCAAACCTGTTCTTTTATTTCTTGGTATATTCAACTTTGGAGACTTTAAAATTTAAAAAAAAAAAATAAATACTTAAACCTGATACAGAAAATTTTAAATTAAAAAACACAAATATTAAAATTTAAAATTTAAAAATTTCACTTTTAAGTTCTAACTTAAAGTGTAGTACTAAAATGTGTACCAAAAAAAGGACGCTGGGCGTTACTGGATTAAAGGTCCCCGAATACCGGGAACCGGAGTCCCCCCTTATTATATTTATTTAAAATTATTTATTTATTTAATTTGTGTAATTTTGGACAGTGCCATCTTGGACAGTGCCATCTTGGAAACTTTGGACCTTAAATTTGGCTCTTTCACTTGTTCCCCTTTGGCCTCTCCTTCCTGCATAAAATAAAATAAGAGTATATACTGTATGTACACACACACAACACACACACACACATATATACAGGGTGGGGCACGGGAATCAAGTGTTTTTTGAATAGCTAGTAATCGGCCATTAGGAATGGGAGGGGCGTGCGGTAGGTAGCATTCCATTCCTGGGTTCATAGCATTTAACTTTAACTAACACTCACCTTTATCTTTCAGGTGCCATCATGGAGCAGTGGACGTTAGAACACCGCATGTTCGCGTATGATCATTTTGTTAGGAGTGGCAAGTCAGTGACAGCAGTTCAGCGTGCGTTTCGCCGCAGATTCAACATTCATCGAAATGACTCTGTTCCCGCTCGTGACACAATCTTACGTTGGTTAACAATCTTCGAACAGGAGGCTCAATAATGAAAACAAAACCGAAGGGGCCGCAACGCACTGTGCGTACTCCAGAGAACGTTGAAAGGGTCAGACAAGCGATGTTGCAAAGCCCAGGCCGCTCTGCTCGGAGACATTCAGCTGCACTCGGAATCAGCAATCGTACTGTTAGACGGATTTTGCATGAAGAATTACATTTCACCCATACAAGTTAGCGATGGTGCAGGAATTGAATGTAAACGATTGCCCCCAACGACTGAATTTGCACAGGAAATGCTTGCACTTTATGAGCAGAATGAAAACATTGTGGTGGTAATGAGTGATGAAGCCCATTTCCACCTTAATGGGGCCGTCAACAATCAAAACTGTCGGTATTGGGCTGCTGAAAATCCGCGACAACTCCACGAAAAACCGCTGCATAGCCCTAAGGTTACAGTTTGGTGCGCGGTGGGAAAGTTTGGCGTCATCGGTCCCTATTTCTTCGAACAAAATGGGGTTACCGTTACCATAACATCTGGGCGTTACATTGAGATGGTGAACACCTTTTTCATCCCTGAGTTACGAAGAAGGCGTATTGCTCGTCGACATTTGTGGTTTCAGCAAGATGGGGCCACGCCACACACCGCCAGAGCGTCAATGGCTGTTCTTCGCCCCCTGTTTCCCAACCATCTCATTTCGAGATTTGGTGACATTGCATGGCCCCCTCGGTCCCCTGACTTGTCCACATGTGACTTCTTTCTATGGGGGTACCTCAAGTCATGTGTCTACGAGGACAAGCCCCGTACATTAGATGCATTGAAGGAAGCGATCCGTCAACAAATCATCCAAATCAACAGAGACCTGCTGGGAAGAGTGGAGGCCAATTTTCGTAAACGCCTTCAACAATGCGTCGACGGCCAAGGACATCATATGCCAGATATAATTTTCGGTACATGATTATTATGACATGAAATGCTATGTTCTTACGAATGTTGTTCTACCAATATATTTTCTTTACAAAAATAAATATCATTTTCCTGATTATTCCAAAAACACTTGGTTCCCGTGCCCCACCCTGTATATACATAGATCATAATTATACAAGATGACTTTGTCAGGTTCAATAAATGTTTATTAGCACACATCCATTTATACACGTTTTCTAATTGCCTGTTCGTTTCATTAATAGATAGAGATAGCTTTTTCGAAATATCTCAATATAATAGGACTAGAAATAACGGGTGTAAGTTGACAAGTAGAAGGTTCGAGACAGCAGTTGCGAAAAACTTTTTTACGCATAGAATAGTAAATAGGTGGAATAGTTTGCCGGTAGAAGTAATTAGTAGCACGTCTATAAACATGTTTAAAAATCGATTAGACGCATATGTTGATAGATTGGGTATAGTTTAAGGTAGTAAAATTAACCTCTTAACGCCTGAAGATTTTGTAGGTTAAGTTATGAATGCGTGTATTGGAAACGGTACAAATTCGACCCAGTGGTCCAAAAGAGGTTAAGCTTTGTGGGATAGATCCCACAGCTCAACACAAGTGTTGTGGGATATAGGGAGGCAGCATCTTGGGTTAGGGGATACTCTCTGTCCTTACACACCCCATTTAAAGAGATTCCTCTGCCGAGCGGTGCCCCCCATAGTACTGTGAGGTATTGAAAAACTCATGATCTTCACTTGCCCCACAAACACCTTTAAATGGGAGACCCATAATGGGTGCACACATATTTCTACATTACTGTACAGTCTTTACAGCCACACCTACACTTTTCCTCGTAAGTGTATATATTGTAATGTATATGGTTGTAAATTTTGACTTGGTCCGCAATCGATATGGACCGTGACTTGATGGATACCGTAATGAAATTGACTGGATTCTTTGGATCTGATATATTTGCATTTCGGTTATAAATAGATATAGAGTGTAACATTTGCGGATAGTAGTCTATTATGACTTGATCCTCTGGATCCAGAGATTCTATCTTTAGTTTTAAATCGATAATTAATTAGTTTTAAATTGATAATTATTTAGTTTCGTAAAAATTGGTCGTTGCCAAATTACCGGCAGTTTTTACATAAATTTTTTATGTTCTTGTGGTTCGAAACCCACGTAAAATTGTAGGTCCCCTCCGCCACCACGGAGGACATACACAATACACGATTACGAACACAGTTAGGTAGACCAGCCATGAGTGGATCTTAGGGTCTTTGTTGGTCTGAAACATTATAACATTATAACATTATAACTCCACTAGTTAGCATCGCCTTGTCGGATAAATTGTCTTTTAATCTGATGTACTGATGACAATTTGACAGATATGATTTAAACCAATCAAGGATATTTCCTCTTATTCCTTATAGGTGAAGTTTATTTGTAATAATTTTAAGTTAAGTGTGAATTTGTAGCTTGGGAGACTGCGAATGTCTTATTTTTTTGGAAAGAGAGGTTGCCATTGTTGTATTTCTTGTTTGAGAAGTTGTTCAATGAGATATAGTCGGAGTTGACTACGTTTTCAGATTAGGGTAATACGGTCATAGAAATAATAACAGTTAAGAAAAAGATATACAGCACACAAATACACACACACACACACACACACACACACACACAACACACACACACATATATATATATATATATATATATATATATATATATATATATATATATAGACTATCTATATATATATATACACACACACCAGGCCAACTCGAAAGGAGGGGCGACAAGCTTGACCTTCGTGAAATGAGGAATCATCGCACGGAACATTTGAAGGGTTGAAAGGTATATAATTAAATACAATAAACTAAAATCAATAAACTTAATCTATCGTAAAAAACGACATTACTTATGGGATGACCTGATATTACTACAAAACATATTAATACGAACTGTCAAATAAAATTTGGGAATATTACTATTGCAAGGATGAATGAGGTTAAAGCACTTGGCATCTAATTTAAAGGAAAATTTAAATTTCAAAAGTCATGTATAACATATCAAACCGAAAACATCAAGATTGCTCTTCATATTAATTAAACTAAAAGAAACACTTCTTCAAAACGTACTCCTTTACTCTATATTATTCTTTCAGCCATCCACATTTATTATATGGAATATAATAACTGTTTGCAGAAAAATGACAACACAAAAGTCACACTTCCCCGCTGTTTAAAGAGTTAAATATTTTAAAACTTATACAAACAAATTCAGTGTTGCTGTCAATATGTTCAATAGTATCAACAAAAATCGATATACATCACCCATTCAAAGAGCAACCCCCCCCAGGGCCGTTTCTAGCCATTAGGGGGCCCTAAGCAGTATACCCATTTGAGGCCCCACCCCTCCATCCACCAACTCACGCCTTACTACATCACCTCAACACACACATACAAAAAATGGCTGAGTTAATAAAAACAGTTATGAAACAATTTTAATGAAACATTTATGTCCAAAACAACAAATATGTACTTTCAGAAGACAAACAGAAAAAATACTCTTCATGAAATTCCTGAAAATTAGCTTATATATTATTTAGAATAAATGACACAGAACTATGTATAAAAAAATAATGCAATTATCAACTACCAAACAATTACTAACTCTACGATACAATCGTGTAATAGTTAACATTTATACAGAACAGTTTGTATCTTCAAAATTTTTGCCTCCTAGATTTTTTCTGGGCGAAATCATCAATAACATCATCATATGAAATCTAGTCACATCTAGTTAACCACAACTAATCTACTAAATAATAATAATCATGATAATAATAATGATGATAATAATAATAATAATAATTGTTATAATTGTAACGTTAATGAAATACATTCAAATAATCAGACCATTTAGGTTTTAACCAACAAAATTCACATTATCTGAAAAAGATGAGAAAAGAATTAATAAACTTGAAAACATAACGAAAATAATCCTAGGTTTTAAAGTGTTACAAAATCTCTTAATAATTATATAATTAGTGAAATAATGTTTTACAATACTAGAAAAATTAAGCATTTAGGAAAGTATAAGCATATAGTAAGAATAAAGTTAAATAATATAGAAATAAGATCTCACAATAGTTATTTACACATAACGACCAAAACGTTTCGTTTGTCTCCGTTTTATCACATTTGTCTCATACAAAAACTTTAATTAATACGACAATAATAAAAATAATATTAATAATAACTTCAGCTATATTCCTATTCTTGCCCACTGAGCTATGACCTGGAAGCCTGTCTAGGAGCCCCATAGTAGCAGCGGGGCCCTAAGCGGCCGCTTAGTCTGCTTATGCCAGGAAACGGCCCTGCCCCCACCCACCCATCAAATACACCATCATTATAACACCAGACTGCCCAGTGATTTCATTCGCAAACCTAACTATACAATAGAAACTGGGGGAAATGTAGTAAATTCAAAGGAGATGTATGGAATGCAATTCCCACGCGTTTCAAGCAGGCTTAATCACTAAATTTATTTGGCAAATCACTAAAATGGCACTTCATTAGCTCCTACTGATGTATACGTTAACTACTGGAATTTTTGCCATTGTAATTAATTTTGTAATCAACTACTCAAAATATGCTGATTTCATTAAACATCTTTCATTTGGTAATCTATTACTATTTTTTACGTAATAAATAAGGTAAATGCCATTAATTTTGCCTAAAATGCCTCCAGGCTTCCAAGATCATATTCAGTTTAGAGTAACTGCGAATATATTAACCTTGGTTTGTTTTGCTTCCACCCTAATTGTTCATTCTGACGAAGGTCAAGCTTGTCACTCCTTTTTGGCTCTCTCTGTCTTCTGTGGAAGGGTCAGTTTTGCCCTTAGCCCTCACATCCTTCGTGCAAAAAAAGTGTTTCTGAGGTATTGTTTATGCTTGTCAGTTCCTCGATGCATTTACTCTTCCAACCGTAAAATGTACACATGTAAACAGTTATAGGACGCGCACATAATATGTATGTACAGATTTTTCGCGCACACGAAACTCTTAAAACAAACGCTCTTATAGAAACGTATGATTATCATTAATTAAGTCTATTCAAACAACCAACTAACAAATGGTTTCCCTTACAGAAATAATGTAGTCGGGTCTCTCTCAGTATATGTTTATATTTTGTACGAAGGTTCACAAAAGTACCTTGGCCTTTCAAAGAGGCCCGCGGTAGAGAGGTATAAAATCCCCGAGTTATAGTTTCTGTAATCAGACTATCTATATGCATTCTTATCAGTGGAAACCGAACTGTACTTTACTATGCCTCTTAGCTATATTATATATACAGGGTGGCGCAAAAGTCGCGCATCATAGGCATTTTCAGTGTTGACTATATTTTTTTTCCTTTTAGGTAGGGGATGGCTGCGACATTAATAACACTGGTATGCATCAATTTTGCTGTCAAGGGTTTTGTAAGTGATTCTTATAGAGTTTTTCCTGCTGATTTCGGATCTGCAATCCGTTTTTCTCAATCAGCTCAGGTTACCGGCTATGGCCTCATAAGTAAAATAGAATTTTTCGTGATTTTGTCAAAGTGGAATTGGAACAGTAACATCTATCATCACTTGTTTCACTTGTATAATATCTTTTTTTACTTTTCAGGCATATAGATAAAATATTTCATAATGAATAGAGCGTGTAAAAATGATCCCAATAGATTCTGCTACATATGTGGGACGGTTACCCTGCCAAATAACCAGTCCCAAATCACTAAATTTGTGAAGACAATGTATAGAGCATACTTTGGAATTAAGCTAGGGGACCAGGACAAAAATTTCGCCCTCATATGTGCTGCAAGACGTGCATTGAAAATTTGAGAAGATGGAGCAAGGCAGAGCGAAATCTTTGCCTTTTGGAATTCCCATGATTTGGAGAGAAGGAAAGGATCACGTGACAGATTGCTATTTCTGCATGACAAACCTCCAAGGTGGGCTTATAAATTTATTTTTCTTAAATATTTTGAAATCCTCGTATGAAACTTGACATAATATTCACCATAATGTAATATTCACCATATATAGCATAATATTCACCATAATGGTAATCATACATTTACATATACATATTGTTATAGAAAATACATTTACACATACATATTGTTATACACGTTACATTTACATATACAATGATTGTATATTTTCTTTCTTTTTCATTCATATTGTCCCCGAAGGGACAATATGAATGAAAAAGAAAGAAAATATACAGACTCCATCGACCTATTTCATATCTTACAGACCGCAGCCTTCCCTCACGAGCCGCCACTGTCTGAATGCTTCTTCTATTTCATATGCAAGTTTTATATCCATGTTTCTGTGTTTCTATTTTCAGGAGTTAACAAGAAGAATAAACACATTGTTGTATACCCTGACATTCCTTCTGCTATGAGACCTGTACCCCATGGTCCTGGAATTCCAATACCCGACCCACCTCAAACCCTGGACTTCGATGATTCTGATGATGAATCAATGACCAATGCCAATGACCAGTCCCAGTCGTATATACCTCAAAATACCGCTTCAAATGAGCCGAGGCCTCTCAACCAGGCCAAACTTAATGATCTTACCAGGGATTTAGGACTTTCCAAATAGCTGCCGAGATCTTGGGCTCACGACTTCGAGAGGACAACTTGCTGGCTCCGGGAACAACATTCTCCTGGTATAGGAAACGAGAGGAAGAATTCCGCAAGTTTTTTGCAGTGCACGAAAATACCTCTTCCTTAGTGTACTGCTGCAATGTTGAGGGGCTAATCGAATCCTTGGGCCTGCCATATAACGCATCAGAATGGAGGCTATTTATAGACTCGTCTAAACGAAGTTTGAAAGCAGTACTTCTCAACATTGGGAATAGGGTTGCATCAGTCCCTGTAGCACATTCCGTACAACTTACTGAGAGCTACGATAACATGAAAATTTTACTGGATGCTCTCGTATACGACCAACATAACTGGAGGATCTGTGGAGATTTGAAGGTAATACTAATATCATAAGTAAACTATTGCTATTGACTATGTTGTTTTTCCAAAGGTTATTTGAGAGTGTATAAGAACACTTAACTTCCCCACAGAAGTGATACAGTCCAATGCATAGATTTTTTATCTGATAGAACAAATTCTCTAAATTCTTTAAATATTTTCATTTTTTTTCAGATTGTGGCATTTGTATTGGGAATGCAAGGGGGATACACGAAATACCCATGTTTCCTCTGCAAATGGGATAGCCGAGCGGATGAGAAGCACTATGCACAGCGTGAATGGGCATCCAGAGAGAATTTTGAACCTGGGTCGCATAATGTCGTTTCAGTGCCCCTTGTACCACCAACAAAAATTTTGCTCCCACCACTTCATATTAAGCTGGGCTTGATGAAAAATTTCATCAAATCAATGAATAAGGAGGGTTCAGCATTCCGATATCTCGAGAGTACATTTCCTCATATATCTGATGCTAAACTAAATGCTGGGGTTTTTGATGGTCCTCAAATTCGAACTTTGATCAAGATACTCAGTTCGAAAACGCAATGACTCCAACTGAGAAGAATGCCTGGCAGGCATTCAAATCAGTTGTCACTGATTTTCTTGGCAAGCGTAGAAGTCCAGAATACGAGTCCGTTGTCGAAAACTTGATGGAAGCTTTCAAAGCTCATGGGTCGCGCATGTCCATAAAAATGCACTTTTTGTGGTCCCACTTGGACTATTTTCCTGAAAATTGCGGGGATTATAGTGAGGAACAGGGTGACGATTTCACCAAGATATCAAAATAATAGAAGAGAGGTACCAGGGAAACTGGGATATCAATATGCTGGCGGACTATTGCTGGTGTTTGAAGCGAGACGTGCCCGAAGAAAAACACAGACGGAAAGCCAAAAAAACTTCATTCCTTCCTCAATAAACTTTTTTCCATATTCATTGTATGAATAAAAGTATTTATTCACACAATGTTTTCATTTTTCACGAGTGTTCTTATAATATTACTCGTATCTACAGTGTTTAAGCTAAAAAAATCAATAAATTTGGGGATAAAATTGACTTATAATAAATGGCCAATAGAGAAAAAACCTGACCTGATTGAGGAAAACAAATGTCATTTTCGAATTCAGCATGGTCGAATTATATAATATGAGTTGAAAAAACCCTCACAGCAGACAAAAAAAATTTCATATGCATACCAGTGTAATAGACGAAAGGGTGAGGTTGATTTTAATTTATGGAATACCACGTACAACAAATCGATGAATCGGTACAGAATTTAAATTCTGTACCTATTCATCGATTCGTTGTACAGGGTATTCCATGCATTAAAACCAAACTCACCCTCTCGTCTATTGTTAATTTCGCAGCCATCCCCTTCCTAAAAGAAAAAAAGGATCTTTTAAACTACTCCCCCCCGCCCAGCTTCAGAGAGGGGGACATAGTTTAAAAGGTGAATATTAGGGGGGATATTTTAACAGGTTTTACTTATCTTATTTACATAATAACCTAACCGGGCATTCAATTAATCTAACCAGGCATTCAATAATTTTACCGTGGGTTTCGATATATATATATATATATATATATATATATGCTCGGTTAGGTTAATTGAATGCCCGATTTGGTTAGTTGAATGCCCGGTTAGGTCAACTGTACGCCCTTGACGATTGGTTGGGTTTAGTCGTGATATTTTCGTTAAAACTAACGCAAATATCACGACTAAACCTAACCAATCGTCAAGGGCGTACAGTTGACCTAACCGGGCATTCAAATTTTATCCTATGTAAATAATGGTTCTCTATTTATATGTTTGCAATAAATAATAAATTTGTTGTTATTGTTTCCTTATCTTAGTTTGGTTAATTTGCAGAGTTTAAACTTTTGGGGGGATATAGTTGAAAAGATCAACATTGGGGTGGTGATTGTTGTAAAGAGTATTCTGGGGGGGGGGGGGGCGAACTAGTTTAAAAGATCAGAAAAAATTAATATAATTATAGTCAACACTGAACATTCCTATGATGCGCGACTTTTGCGCCTCCCTGTATATATATATATACAGTATACACACACACACACACACACTCCCCATTCTGACACTCCCCAGTCTCTCTTCATTTATCCGTTATCTTGCTTACCTGACTCTCAATACTGTATATGAAATTGCTGACTCTGAAAACGTAGTCAACTCCGACTATATCTCATTGAACAACTTCTCAAACAAGAATACAACAATGGCAACCTCTCTTTCCAAAAAATATTGGCAGTCTCCCAAGCCACGAATTCACAGCTAGCTTATAATTATAATTATTACAAATAAACTTCACATCTATAAGGACGTGTGTGTGTGTGTGTTCCAGCCGTAGGTCCAAAATGGAACCAGTTACAAACATGAAACTTCACACACATATTGATTAGGTCCTGAGGTTGTCCACCTAGGTGTTGAATGCACGGTTAGGTCAACTGTACGCCCTTGACAATTGGTTAGGTTAAGTCGTGATATTTTCGTTAGCTTTAACGAAAATTTCACGACTTCACCTAACCAATCGTCAGGGCATTCAATTAACCTACCCGGGCATTCAATTAACTTACCCGACATTCACTTATATCGGGCATTCAATTACCTACCGGGCATTTAATTAATACGGGCATTCAGTTGACCTAACCGGGCATTCAACATTCACCCGGGCACCGCCGCGCCGGGTCGCTCCGCTAGTAAGGAATGAGAGAAATATCCTTGAGTGATTTAAACCTATCTGTAATAAATGGAAAAACTTCACTTTTCTACGTGAATCAAAATATGATAATAACCCCACTCTAATAGACAGAGTTTATTTCCACAACAGTTTCGATGCCCACTGGCATCCTCTTCGGGTGGGTTTTTATTACCAAATCTGTAAAATCGCCATCAGTACATCATATTAAAAGACAATTTATCCGATAAGGCGATGCTAACTAGTGGAGTCCCACAAGGATCTATTTTGGGGCCATTACTATTTCTACTGTAATCACGTAACGATTTTATCTTTCAACTACATTAACTGCGTACAATACGCACATGATACCATACTTACTTCTTCCCATCATAAAGCAGACTTTCTGATTAAGGAAACAAACAGGTAGTTAGAAATTGAAATTTTTGAAACTGAAATTCATAGACACACACACACCAAATTTTGGCGTATATGTATATATTATATATATATATATATATTATATACTTTTCACCTTTCAAATGTTCCGTGCGATGACTCCTCATTATTTTCCAAGTGTAAATAATGGTGTATCTCTCTCTTCTCCTGTCCACTGAATATAGATTTAATTCGCGTAACCTTTCCCAGTAATTTAGTGCTTTGCACCCATTGATCTTGGCTGTGAAGCTTCTCTGAATCCCTTCTAGTTGTCTAATGTCTTCTTTTTTATATGGGCATGTTAGGACCGAGCAGTATTCCAATTTGGGTATGATCAGTGTTTTCAGTAGAGAAATCATTATATTCCTATCCCTTCGTTTAAAGGTTCTCATTATCTGCCAAGTTATTCTCTTTGCTCTGTTTACTGCTATCTTATTTTGTGTTTCAAATTTCGCATCATCAATCATTACAACTCTTAAATCTTTTGTTTTAGAATTTCTCTGAATTTCCTGTTCATTTTGGGTGTAGTATTCCATGGATTTTAAGTCCTCCCTTTTTCCGTACCGTAACAGTTGAAATTTCTCAGTGTTAAACTTCATATTGTTGTTTTCCTTCCACTTGTAGATTCTGTTCATGTCTGTTTGTAGAGATCCTATATCTTCTGGGTTTCTTATTTTCTACTGATCTTTGTGTCGTCGGCAAAGGATGTTACTGTGTTGTCTCTGGTAACGTCCTCATCTATGTCAGTTAGCATGATTATGAAGAGTAGTGGAGCTGAGCTGAGGACCTCTTATTTTGATGAAGATATTCCTTGTACTGTAACGACTTGCCGCCGCTCACTAAGGAAATTGTACAGGGTGTCCATAAATTATTCACCCCATTATAAGCCTTAATAAATTCGTTATTATAGGAGCTATCTTAAAACGGTTTGCGGCAATTAATAACACAACTCAAGAAATTTTTGTTTTAATTCAGTAAACCTCCACGTGAGCCCCATTGGTAGCAAGCAGAACATCAAGGCGATAGATGATTTCGTTCCAAACATTAAGAAGCATGTCTTGCGTGATGGAAGCTAATGTCTCTTCAATCCGGTGTCTTAATTCTGTGATGTTATTAACCTTCTTTGCATACACTCTGTCCTTTGTGTAGCCCCAGACAGATGGAATGTCGCTTCATCACTGAAAACGACATTGTTCAAAAAATGCTCATCTTCATCAATACGGTCAAGAATGTCAACAGCAAACTGTACCCGTTTGGGTTTGTCATTTGGTAGAAATTTCTGCAAGGTTTGCAATTTGTAGGCATAAAGTTTCAACCTCTTGTGAACCACTTTATGCACTGTTGAACGCGGTATTTGCAGTTCTCGGCTTGCTCTGCGGATGGATTTTGTAGGACTTCGTATAAACGCCTCCTGAATTCCTGCTATCTTATCTTCAGACACACTAGGCCTACCAGCTCCTTTCTGATGTAGCACACTGCCAGTTTCTTGAAATTGTTTCAGCCATCGCTTGAGTGATTGCTTTGTTGGTGGAGTTTTCTGATATTCCTCCCGAAAACGTCTCTGTACAGTAATTGGAGATTTGGTTTCCCACATCCACAGCACACACATTGCTTTCTCCTTCACTGTCGCCATTGTGCCCCTAGTGGATGTTCTGCGAAATAAAGAAAAAAAATTCTTGAGTTGTGTTATTAACTGCAGCAAACCGTTTTAAAATAGCTCCTATAATAACGAATTTATTAAGGCTTATAATGGGGGTAAATAATTTATGGACACCCTATATATCCATTTCCCTACTTTTCCTGTTATTCCCATATATTTCAGTTTATGTATTATGATTCCATGGTCACACATGTCGAACGTTTTGGCAAAGTTTGTGTATATTACATAATAGTTTTCATTACTTTCAAGTGCATCAATAATGTTGTAGTGTTCCATTAGTTGTGATAGTCATGATCTGCCTGACCGAAATCCATGTTGGTTATCATTGAATTTTGTCTGAGTTTCCAAAAAATCATAGATTTCTGTCTAACTATTCCTTCAAATATTTCAGTGAGATGAGATGTAAGCGTCACTGGCCTATAGTTTTTGGCCTCGGATCGATCTCCTCCTTTATATATTGGGACTATGTTCGTGCTCTTCAGGATGCCCAGTATTCCCAATATAGGGGCTCAGCAATTTCATTCTTGCAGTTTTTGAACAGTGTAGCATTCAATTTGTCCGGTCCTGCCGCTGAGTGTGCTTTTAGTTTAATATCATGTGTCGTAAAGTCGAAGTCCGTTATACTTTCCCCTTGTAATTCTTCTTCAAAGAACGCGTTTCTATCGCATATCAGTTTGTCAGTTTTTGGGATACTGAAAGATGATTCGTTGTGAGCTCTTAATATTTCGGTTATTTCCGTTAGCTCATCAGATAAAGCACTGTCTTCGTTTTTCAAAGGTCCGATAGTCATGTGATTTTTCGACTTCCTTTTTGCAATATTATAGAAGTACTTTGAGTTAACCTTCATCGCTTCTATAACGTCGTCGTCTTCTTTTTCTGTATGCTTCGCAATTAGTTCCTGTATGACGCAGTCTATACTCTGCAGTTTATAATTGGTTAGGTTAAGTCGTGATATTTTCGTTAGTTTTAACGAAAATATTCTGTCAAAATTGGTGGTGGTGATGGCGGGACCAGTTTTTTTTAATAAAGCTATCTTCAAATTTTTAAATAAATTCTTTAGTAAAATCCTTAAAAACCTCACTTTGATTCTTGAAACTTTTCATCGATATATGATTTCAAATTAAAAAATTTACAAACACTCTCCCCGCCTTTTGAATCATCGACATAAATGTATATGGTCTATTGAAATAAGCAAACCGCGCATGTGTATTTTGTAAACGTCACTTTTAGTATAAACTATGAATTAACTATTTATGATCCCGCACTATTTCACAACCTAAAAATATCAAACACCAAAAAAAATGGAGATTTTGTTTTTGTATATAGAAATGCACGATCTCAATAACCAATCCACAAAATTCTCTTAAGAGGAGGTACAGTTGATGTCTTCACAGTATGGTGGCTGGAGACAGAGTGAGAGAGAGAGAGAGAGAGAGAGAGAGAGAGAGAGAGAGAGAGAGAGAGAGAGATGAATTTCCGCTGCAGCACTGATAGCTAATATACTCTATTTTAAAACGGTTCTTCTAAAATTATTTGTGGTTATGCACCGTTATAATATTATTACAATTATATTGCTTGATGCAGTCATGGTATCAAATCAAGGTATTGGTGTATACTCGTTGCAGTCCAGTGGCGGCTCGTGACTAAAAATGCTAGGGGTGCTGTCTCTAAGAATGGGTTGAAATAATTACTGAAATAAAAGGATGAGCATTGAGCAATGAATAAAAGTTTCAAAAGTTATTGAAAAAGTTATTCAGTGAGCTCATCCTTATATATTGTTCTTGATTATTTCAATTGTAAATAAAAAATTAAGGGGTACTGCAGTTCCGCAGTGCCTACCGACGAGCCGCCACTGTTGCACATACTAAAATATTAAACTATGCAGTCAATTAGTTTTAAATCACAGATTAAGACCAACATAAATTATGGAATCTTAATAAATGATGCGAATAATTAATGTTAATTAATGATAGCATATAATACGTTTATTTCATAATCAGTGTCTTCAGCCCATATCACATGGCCGCTTGTTGCCGTTTCAAACAGTTCACTCTTAATAAATAATAAAATAAATAATAATGGTAAAATAAGTAGGGATAACATAAAAAATGATAAATGACAATTTAATGACCCAAGTTTGGGTCGCGATCCAGAGGTTAAGAACCTTGCTTTACATTACACACTAATGGGAACACTTCGGTTTGAAAACTTATCGAGTGTATTATCGGTTTAAGTGGGGCGATGAATGGCCATTTGATATGGGCTTCAGTAATCTTCTAATAGGCAGAAATTTATGATTGTTTTCTTTCGTTCATTTCAGATTAACAGTGGTGTTAATGGTGTTAATTTCAAACTTCATCAAATGTCAGTCAAGATCAAACCTTTCTCGTCAAATAAAACAGGAAGAAGAAGAAGAAGTCCAGAAGACTGAAATATCCACCCAGGAACGTCTGGTTCCATCTTTCCTAGTAAAGTTTGTGGATTCCGTAAAACTTGAAAAGAGGAGTGACGAGAAAAGTGGGTATGTCAGAATATACCCCAAATCCGAAACTTCGCAAACATCTGACAAATGAAGAACGAGCTAATCTATTTCTCCGCGAAAAAGTTCGAAAAGTTAACAATTTCATAGGAAGCGAAATATTAGTCGTGTTTTCTCTCTCTCTCACGAAACACTAACGCATCACGAATCAGGAATTATAGCATTTGCCAAAAGATGTATAGAAGAAAAGATTATAAAATTTTTTACTTGTGGTCTTGTACGAGTTGCGCCTCCAGGCCCTCCAGGCCCAAAAGGCCCTACAGGTGATATGGGTGGTAAGGGTTATGACAGGAAATAAGGGTATGGCGGGCGATAAAGGTATGGCTGGCGATAAAGGTATGGCGGGCGATAAAGGTATGATGGGAGATAAGGGTATGATGGGAGATAAGGGTATGATGGGAGATAAGGGTATGACAGGAGATAAGGGAATGGCAGGAGATAAGGGTATGGCGGGATAGGAGTAAGGGTATGGCGGGAGATCGGGGTGTGATGGGAGAGCAGGGTTTGATAGGAGAGCAGGGATTGATAGGAGATAAGGGTATGGCAGGAGTAAGGGTATGGCAGGAGATAAGGGTATGGCAGGAGATAAGGGTATGGCAGGAGATAAGGGCGGAGATAAGGGTATGATGGGAGATAAAGGTGAACAGGGAGATAAGGGTGAAATGGGAGATAAGGGTGAACAGGGAGATAAGGGTGAAGTGGGAGATAAGGGCGAAATGGGAGATAAGGGTGAACAGGGAGATAAGGGTGAAGTGGGAGATAAGGGCGAAATGGGAGATAAGGGTGAACAGGGAGATAAGGGTGAACAGGGAGATAAGGGTGAACAGGGAGATAAGGGTGAAATGGGAGATAAGGGTGAACAGGGAGATAAGGGTGAACAGGGAGATAAGGGTGAACAGGGAGATAAGGGTGAAATAGGAGATAAGGGTGAAATAGGAGATAAGGGTGAACAGGGAGATAAGGGAGAACAGGGAGATAAGGGAGAACAGGGAGATAAGGGTGAACAGGGAGATAAGGGTGAACAGGGAGATAAGGGTGACCAGGGAAACAAAGGAACGGGAAATCAGTTAAGGAAATTACAAATATCAATGGGTGAAATCGCAGAGAGAGAAGGGACAAAGGGCAGGAAAGGGAGTTCAGGAAACAAAGAAAAGGTTGGAGAAAAAAGAGTCCATCCACCTTATAGTTTCAAGCATGACAACGAAACGAAAGCATGGAATAGAAACGAAGAAATTCATGATGTACACGAAGATACAGGAGCGAAAAGCGAAAGAGAAAGCCAATATGATGATAAAAGACAAGTTAGCGGAATGAAGTACAACACAGGTGACGCTAAAAAATACGAGAAAGCTCGAAATGAGGAAAAAACCGAAACCAAACAGGACGAAAGTGTCACCGACAAATTCACCATCATTCCGCGAAAAATGCTGAAGCCATTCAACTGAACGTAAGTAATACTGACTATTTATCTATATAATTATAATTATCCATCGAATTATATGACTGTATCTTTGTATTTGTATGTATGCCTGTGTTTGATGTTTATCTTATTCGTGTAAACCTCTCCTTAATTTGTTTCGTGATACTTAATGTGAAAAGATGTCTGTGCTTCTAACTGGTGGTATCTGGAACGTTAATTAAAGGGACAAGAAGTGGGAATCCCCTTAGGCATTCCCTTCCCCACTTTTCACCCACCCCTTTAAGCATTCCCTTCCCCTCTTTTCACCCACCCCTTAAGCATTCCCTTCCCCTCTTTTACCCACCCCCTCAAACATTCCCTTCCCCTCTTTTCACCCACCTCCGTAAGCATTCTCTTCCCCCTCTTTTCACCCATCCCCACCATTCACACTGACCCAACGAGATTTTGTTTCCCCTCTACTCAATTACGATGATGTCATCTGCAGCAAATCCTCTGTTGTGTTTTATATTTTTTAATTGAATACCCTTTATTAATAATAAAATAAATATATTAGTTTTACAATTTACAATGACATAAATAAACTGGTCCAGTGAAGCTGGACTATTTATTTTATTTTATTTTGCCTAAACTTTAGGCTTTACTGGGCTCTTATTAAAAATGAAACAGATAGTTATTATTAATAATAAATAAATAAATGAGTATTATTAATAGTTAAGGTATGTATTAACCCTCAACCACTATCTTAATTTCTTGGTCATACAAAATTTAAGTGAGTCGGGGGGGTCCTTCCTGACCCCGCGATAATGGTTGAGGGTTAATCTTAAATTATCATTTTCGATATGACAAATGTAAGGTCATTATTAAAGGTATCATACCAATACCATACAAAGAAATCAATATTATACATGAGAGATAAGAACTGAATAAGCATGAGTAATGTGTCTTTAATCCTAGATTACACACGAGAAATGAACAAACTAGTAACGTACATTAATCCTAGATTTTTATTAGTATGCCATTATTAATCGAGATTTGAACTTGGTTTTAAACGAATTTACATTCATAATATTTATTATATCAGTATTTAAATCATTCCATAGTTTCAATCCAATGAAAATGGGTAATTTCTGAGATGAAGACAATCTAAATTGAGGTGTAACATGCATTGATCTATCATATTTCCGGTCTGATACGAGTTACGATATACCGTATCTATTTACCCATTGTAAGTTAATGATTTTGTTCTTACACTCGTAAATAAAAATAAAATGTGCCGGTTTGATTACATCATTGAGCTTTAGTAGGTTTAACTCTTTAAATAATGCACTGGTCAACCATTTCATTACACTGATGAATTCTGAATTAAATATATTCTTAGCTGAATTAACATCTTAGCAAGAAACAGACACAGTTGTATCATCTGCTGGAAGCATTATGAAGTTAAGTATATCTGAGGAACGGGGAAGGTCATTTATATATAATAAAATTAACAGTGAACCCAGAACTGAGACCTGTGGCTACTTTGATAAAGTAAATCATATTAAGTCTGACCTTCTTGTGTTTGTCGAGATTTTTACGATACAAAGGAAGTGAAATATGCGAGGGTACAGTTAAACACCTTGTTCACCGGTACCCTTCGAATTCGTAGAGGTAACTCTAGAAACGAGAACACCCTTAACCCTCTAACGCCGGAATTTTTTTGTAGGGTTCAATTATGAATGCGTGTATTTGAAACACCACCAGTTTTGTTTGTTGTTTGTTTGTTGTACCGACCGTCGTTAAATGTTTAAAGACATTATAAAGTGTCGACCCTTCTGGAAAATGAAAACAGTATTACCTTCGACGTGACTGACTTAGAATTCAAGTAATTTCTGTGGATGACGTTGACGTACCAGTGCTCCACAAACAATATAATGTGGTGCCAAATCAGAAGAACGCGACTTCGTTTGAACAATTCCGATCAGAATTAAAGAGGCGCTCCTCCCAAAGTAAAATTACTCGAAAGGAAATCGTGCAGCGTGTAAGGACCCCAGCTATGAGCGCGTCGGGTAGTTACGGGAATGAAATTCCTTTCCCCAATTACGCCTTCGCAAGTGGTGTGGAAATGTATCCCGAAGGGTTAAGGACTTCTGCTCCTGATGTTGCAGTTGATCAACAGGTGATGAGAGTCAACACCTTCGACAACATTAAGAGTAGTAACACGAACTATTTCCTTTGCCTTTTGCTGCAAGGGAGAGGCGTTTGAATTCCTGCCCCCGCCCTCACACCGAAGAAGAGGGCACACGAGCTCGTCAGGTTACAAACAGCTTACAGACCTTAGTCAAGCCAGAGAGTAGGGGAAGAGCTTCATATCCCTCAATCAGACGAACTCTGTTCGAGGAAGAAGATGGGTGGGTAATGGTCAGCAGACGCACTTCAAACATAGAAATTAAAAAAAGATATTACTTTAAGAATGAATTAATAAAAGAACGTTTTTAATATACAATATTTAAGAGTTATTAAGTAATGAAAGATTAGAAATGTATACGTACATGTTTATAGGCCTATGCGGAGTAAAATCTCCAATCTGTTGTTACCTTTCTGAAGAAGAAACACCAATAATAAAATATACATCTATTATAAAATAACGGGAAAATAAAACTAGGTACTTTTTTGGGACACCCTGTATATATATATATATATATATATATATATATATATATATATATGCAGGAAAGAGGCGAATGCCGGCAAAAAGCCCCCCCCCCCTTGCCATTGAGGAAGAAGAGAGCCAAAATCAAGGCCCACCCAAGGTTTTCGAGTTGCCTGGACACTGTTTAAAAGATTGAAGGTCATAGACAGGGGGAATCATGGATTGAGGAAGCTCGTTCCACAGTCGACCGGTTGAGTAAATGAAAGACTGAAAATACCGATTAATCCTTGCGTTAGAAAGTTGGACAGAAAAGGAATGAGAATGTGCAGAAGGTCTGGTGCTGCGTGTTCTCCTTCAAGGGGGAGGCATGTAGTTGGTGAGTTCAAAAGAGCAGTGTCCGTTATAATAGCGATAGTAAAAAGAGAGTGAGACAACATTGCCGCGAACAGAGAGGGATTGAAGACAGTCAATAAGAGGCGGGGAACTGATGAGACGAAAAGCCTTTGATTCCATCCGGTCAAGTAGATCTGCGTGGGTTGAGCCACCCCACACACGAGAAGCGTACTCCATACAAGGGGCGGACAAGACCCCTGTACAGACACAGTAACTGAGTAGGAGTGAAGAAACCGCGGAACCAATACAGTATACTTAACCGCTTATATACGCTCTTTCTGAAACAGTTTGTATGATCTTTCCAGGAAAGATTACGAGAAATGTGAACACCAAGAATGTTCAGAGAATAAGAATTGAGTCGTTTTTGAAGGAAGTGGACTCTCGTGTGAAAAAGTGTATTATTTTAATAATTATTGTATTATTTTATTTTATTTTAATTTAAAGTTCTAATGAAAATAATCACACAATAGCAGATTAGAGGAACACCTTCAACATTTTTTTATCCATCTTGAAAAAAATCTCATGAATATCTCGAAAATTTTGTTTTTCATGAGTTGCAATGTTAATTGTAGTAAAAGTGTTGCAAAATATATTTGATTGTACGTAATAAAAGTTAATTTTAAATTACAGAGTTTGATAGGCAATAGTTAAATAAATTGATAACGCGGTTTTGAAAATTTAACTGTTAAGATCTTGAATATTGACTGTTTTTAGATTTCTTTTATGCAGGAAGGAGGGGCCAAGGGCGAATGCTCGAAAAAGTGCCACAACCATAGAAGAAGAAGAGAGCCAAAATCAAGGTCCAGGTTCTTGGAGGTGCCTAGACACTCTGCGTTTGAAAGATTGAATGTCAGAGATAGGACTCACAGGAGGAAAGATGGATTGAGGAAGATTGTTCCAGAGTTGACCGGTTGAGTAGATGAAAGATTGAAAATACCGATTAACCCTTGCGTTGGAGAGTTGGACCGTTACTGGAATAGTTTAATTGAACTTAAAATTCCTATAAAGTGAACATAGTTTGAAGATTTTGATGTAATTTGTAAGTTGACATCAAAATAAAGTCCTTGAATTTTGTTTTAAGGAGTAAGCCAAAAGTATATTTTTTGCTGTATTATCTTTATATTTACGGAAATTACTTAGTAAGGTTATATTTTAGTATAAGTTACAACCACGGCCACCGAGAGGGCGAGGAAGCCTGGATAAATCCCCGGGGCCCGGAAAGAGGGGGATAAAATCTAAAAATATTGATAAAGCAATTGATTAAATAACAGAAAGGAAATATAATTAATGAACATACATTTTATAGAGATTATTAATCAAACTGAAACAGATAAAATATTATCTGTGGTCCACCAATGCCCAGACCGACTGACAGATCTCGGAACCATTGTAATCGAAAGCCAGTTAGCCCGTACTTTAAATTTCATCAGAATCATTTACCACTTTGCAAGAGAGAAGGCAAAGAAAGTACACTTCTAATTATGAAAATCTTGCAGTAAACAATTGTCTTGCCTGCATGGACTGATACTGCATTTGTAAATTGTATGGTGATAGAATTAATATAATTGATTCGAAAAATAAAATGGTCATTTTCTTCCGAGTTGTTTATTCATACTGTATGTTTTGAATAGTGACTTGGACATATAATCAGTTTGCTTATTATGTACACAAGAAACACTCATAATAAAATACTGAGTAAACAGGGAGGCCCATATACCAATCCTTCCCGGAGCCCGTGGCAGCTCTCGGCGGCCCTGGTTGCAACCTGAATCTATAATAGTGAGTAATTTATTTATTTTTCAATGCTGAAACAGATAAATGTAAAATTTTAAAACAGAATCATTTTCAAATACTAACATACAGTAGGTAGCCTTTGTAGTAAAGGAGGAAAGAAAAGATGGAAAATTGACTTTCGGACGAGATTTAAAAAAAAATTAAAGATATCCTTCTCCACGATAGTCAAAAAGAAAACGGGATGTATCGGCCTCCAACGTAAATTGCAAAGAAAAAAAAATATGATAATTATTTGAGGCAAAAGAAAATGTAAGTTAGGTAGAGGCAGGACTAAAGTAAATGAAGAAAGATGAAGAGGGCCGTATTTATGGGGATGTACTAGGGAAAGGGGTTTCCAATACAACAACATTGCAAATGTCCATTTCGTAGCGTTGCAATATTGGTAAAGAGGAAAGAGGAAGAGGAAGAGAGGAGGAGGAAGAGGAGGGTCATCCACAGACAAGGTTGCAACTGCAACTTACGTCAACACCATACTACTTTCACGCACTTCACAACAAAACACACTTCTTTCCCTTACTTGCTTCTTGTCCATTTATTCCATACTTGGAATATGGAAGTAAAAACGTGGGTACTTGGCTTATGTGGAGATGCGAGTGTGTGTGTGTGTGTGTGTGTGTGTGTGTGTGTAGGCAAATGGGCATATATGAAATTCAATGTACCACAAGTCACAGATATATATATATATATGTATATATATATGTAATTTTTGGAGAGATATTTTAGAGGAGATAACGAGCTGGCGCCATTGTCCAAAAAAAAAAAAAAAGCTGACTTGTAGTTCCACTAAAATTTACAGCTGTTATTTTCTTATATTTTCCATTTAAAATGGAAGGAGTTAATTAGCTTTAGTTGGCTAGCTCAAGGGGTAACAGCGCCAAACACAGCGCCAAACACAAATATCACAGACGGAACGTTTTAATCCTCGTCTTCGTGTGTGTGTGTGTGTGTGTGTGTGTGTGTGTGTGTGTTGTGTGTGTGTGAAATTCTTTCACTTAGTGAATGTTTTTTTAATTTCAGAATCTGTGCGAAGAAATGGTCATTAACCGTTTGTTGCATACTGTCCACTCTACTGATTTTATTCTGGCTAATGCCACACTTTTTTTTCTTCAATCTCGTGGGACACCCTGTTTGGAATAAAGTGTTAAAGAAGAACCTCCAGTTTTGACATACATTTAAGAATCTTGAAGCCTCTTCTCCTGTGCTGAAGATAAAGCAACAAAATAATAAATGATTTTGTAAGATAGTGAGGAACAGATATTTTCTTTGTTATTCATAAGCCTAGAGTAATTCTGCATTTGCGTATCTGCGTATGCAAATGCGTATTTCAGGCATTTTTTGAAAGAAAGTCCATAGGTCTTAAGATTTAGTTTTAAAATGTATACTTTTAGAAATAATCATGGAGTGATCACACTAGAACATCGAGCTAGTAGGGGTAGTTGCGGATGTTTTGAGTAATCTTGAGAAGGGAAATTTCATTGAAAAATTGAGTAAGGTACTTTTGAAAAAAGACATTGGTTACGATCGTCTGAAAAAAATAAGTTAAATTTTGCCAAACAAAGATGTCCCTCTTAAGCTGTTTGAAATTGGAGACATTCTAAAGTTAGAATATGTACCAAATGTATCTTGCAATGTTGAATGAGTGGTTTTGGAATACAAAAATCTCCTTGCCAATAACAGGCGAAAGTTTGTCTTCTAACGTTTAGTACACACCAAGTTGTCATAAAGTGCGACTCTATTTTGTACATTGCTGTTCTATGTTCTAAGTTATATGTTATATGTTGTATTGTTTTTGTACGTGTGCGATGCACATGTCAGATTGCATTATTTTAGTTTTAGTTTATCCTGTTTTTAAGCTTTTATTAATAGTATTGCATATATTTAATCTTTTTGTAATAGGTTGCCTCGTACCCTCTCCAAAGTCCTAACTTTTACCTAAAGCAAAGAACAATCTGATAGAGCCTATTTAAATGCTTATTTCTTCCATTTTGGCTGCATATTTCCATGCAAATAGAGTATAACCATTTTTAAATGCATAATTATCCTAGGCTTAATTATTACCTTTTAATTAGTGTTTAACGATTGTAATTTTAAAGCTTTTTGCATCTGTAAACATGTTAACGACATAGAGCATTTATTTATTTATATAGCGTTTAGCTTCTATGCATGTGGCAGACTTGTCAAATTCAAATTCATAGACTATGTTATTTAAATTGGACAGCAAAGTAGTAATGTTTTTAGGCTTCTGAGCTTACGTAAAACTATTTAATCTACACTATCTACTCGTAAGTACTCACTGTCAGTACATCTTCCAACATGACTTGAGGGTTTTTTGCTAATTGTACAACATAATAGTTATTTTTTAATTTGTTATATAACTTTTGTTTATGGTCTGGATGAATCTTTCATACAAAATATATACAAATGTAAGAATAAAATGTTACATCGTATCTTTTTATTTTAAATATCTCTAATAATAATAATACCGTATTGAAGAAAAGCTCTGGACTGCCAATAAAGGAGAATGTAAACACCAATTTTGATCAGTACAGGGAAGTACTCCGGGAGGGGGACGTTAACTACGAGACAGGAAGTGCTGGAACTCCCTTTTCTCCTGTCACTGTTATCCTTAGTTGATTTTTCCGTGTCTCAACTACCTTGTGAGCAGTCCACATGCTTTCAAACACCCGCTTCTCCATCTACTCCTCATTATACATGCATCTTTTACATTACACATCCTTTTCAAAATAAAAAGAAATTGTGTATGAGGCACGGGAAAAACATCAGCTAAGGAGGACAGTGACAAGAGAAACGCTCCTCCTTAATATAATTGGCAGTTTGTGGCCTTTAATCGTTGCTGATATGTAACCTACGAACGACACCTCGGTCGAATAACTTGTAAAAATAAATTAAGAGGAGAAGCAACAAGCTTGACCTTCGTGAAATGAGGAATCATCGCAGGGAACATTTGAAAGGTTGAAAGATAGTTTTTAACAGCCTCGGAGACCTTGATTTCGACATGCCAAGTCTTTGCAAGGAAAGTAACGAGAGGTGCTGAGGCTGTGGAAAGACGTTCGAATCCCAACGATATACAGGGTGTAACAAAAGTCCGTTCTCATAGGGAAATAAAATATAACAGAATTGAATGAGAAAATAGCTTTAACTATACATTACAAACAATACAATCAACTTACCAATTAATCCAGTACATGCTCGTCACTCCAGTAACGATAATTGTGGCGATTAACTGTTCCATTTAATTGAAAACAAGCCTCGTCGCTAAATAAAATATCGGAAAAGATTTCCCTATGAGAATGGATTTTTGTTACACCCTGTATATTAGAGAATAAATATTTTAGTATCAAAGACTATTACTATTTTCCATAACACGCTGCAGTAGGTTTAATATATACCAATTCAAACTATAGAAATTTGACATTCTAAAAGTGGACTGTGTTCATGAATAACCCATAAAACTAGACCTATGGGTTTGGCCATAAAGGAAATACGAAACCAGAGTCTGTATTAAAGACATTAAAAAGTATTCACGCCTTTAAAATTAATTTCAGAAACACTTAAAGAAATGGGGTTTCCTCCTTTTTAAAGATTTTGTTTAATAATTTAAGTCATATATAGTTAAGTCATATATAGTTAGTTCATATATAGTTTGTTTTGCCGGTGTGACTGACGGTTACACGTGTTTCGATCGAAGTCCAAATAAAAGCGGTATTACAGTAAAAATCCTGCAGTTAATCAGTTTTAAACGGTGGCGATATTGTGAGTTAATTCACAGTGCACAGTGGTATTTCTCCTTAAAAAGTAAAAATCGCGGCATAAGTCAAAAAAGTAAATAAAAACAAAGCTAATTAATCTATACAGCATTTTTCTGAGTGTTTCTTTGTGAAGGAAAATAGCTGCCTATCGAAATTCTTACAAATACCCTCCCATTATTCCCCGCGGCCACAGTCGCGAGCACCAATCAGTCAGAAGTATACAGCGTGCCACATCCCCCTATCCCCCGAAGTAACGGAGAATACGTTCCCTCACTCAGCTCGAGTGCACTAGCGGCTACCCTCTAGCCGTAACATGGAAATGGTAAATAAATTCCTGCAACTTTGTGGTATCTGCAACGATGCAACTAATGAGGCAAAGGCGATGAGGTGCGATCTCTGCCAATTGCTTTTTTATTTCAGATGCCTAGAATGGGAAGATGATAAAATCTCCCTCATAACGAACGTGAAGCAACTTAATGGGGTAAAATTTTTCTGCGAAAACTGCACGACCCACATAAACTCTTTTACGGTATTTAAAGCAGAAAGACCTACGAGAAGAAAATTAAAGAGGAAAGTCTGTATAAAGAACAGAGGAAAACAGAAGAAATGAAGAAAGGCGAAGTAGAAATAAATCAAATACTGTCACACAACGAGGCCGAAACCATACAGGCAAAAGAGAGTATAAAGACAACAGATGGTATAAAGGCAACGAAGGACATTAGTACAAATAGGAAAAGACAAGAGTGCAATCAAGAGAAAGGAGTGAAATTGTCCCCCGATAAGGAGCAAAAAACAAAGGCCCCGAGTAAATATGGGGAAGAAATTATATGCAGATATTATATAAAAGATAATTGCAGATATAAAAGAGGACAATGTATATTGTCCGTTGGGCTCCTCCGATCACAATCTTGTATCTGTTTCCTGTCCTATCGCTCCAGTTCGTCCTTTGGCACTTCAGCGCCGCTGATTGGGAGGCCCTTAGGCAGTACTTCTGTAATTTCCCATGGAATGATTACTGTTTCCGTGGCCGGGGCCCTTCTGAGTGTGCAGAGCGCATCACAGAGATGATTCTCTCGGGCATGGAGGCATACATTCCATATTCTATTCCTACTACTAATGCAAAAAAACCTTGGTTTAACTTTACTTGTTCTAATGCTATCCGCAACAGAGAAGAAACTTTCAGAAGGTACCGTCGCCATCCAACTCTTGACTCTCATTCAGCTTATATTTCTGCCCAGAATCGTGCAAAATCTCTTCTTCGACGCCAAAGATTCCTTTATCCGACAAAAATGTGAAAATCTATCCAATTCTAATTCTTCTCGCTCTTTCTGGCATCTAACTAAGAACCTCTTCAACAACTTTACTTCCTCTTCTTTCCTTCCTCTTTTCCATTCCGACGGCACAGTTGCCGTCTCTTCTCCTGACAAAGCTGAACTCTCGCTCAAACTTTCGCTTACAATTCAACCCTGGACGATTCTGGTGCTGTTCCTCCATCTTTTACCCGCTCTGACTTTATTATGTCTGAAATTAGAATCTCTTCTAAAGATGTTTTTTCTGCCCTATCTGGGCTCAACTCTAGAAGGCGTATGGTCCTAATGGTATTCCTCTTGTTGTTCTTAAGAACTGTGCTTCTGTGCTGACATCCTGCCTAGGCAAACTCTTTCGTCTTTGTCTCTCATCTGGTACTTTTCCTTCCTGCTGGAAGATCGCTTTCATTCAGCTCGTCCCAAAGAAGGGTGACCGCTCTCAGTCCTCCAACTATCGTCCAATTCCTTTAATTTCTTGCCTTTCCAAAGTTTTTGAATGTATCCTTAACAGGAAGATTCTTAAACATCTTTCTTCTCACAATCTTCTTTCAGATCGTCAGTATGGATTCCGCAAACGACGCTCTACTGGCGATCTTCTTGCATATCTCTCTGTTGGTCATCCTCCTTTCAGGATTTCGGTGAAACATTTGCTATTGCGCGAGACATATCGAAAGCTTTTGATAGAGGCTGGCACAAATCTTTAATTCGAAACTGCCCTCCTTCGGTTTCTATCGTTCTATCTGTACTCATCTCTAATTTCCTTTCTGGCCGATCTATAGCTGCAGTTGTAGATGGCCACTGTTCTTCTCCGAAAGTTATTAACAGTGGTGTTCTCAGGGTTCTGTCTTGTCACCCACTCTTTCCCTTTTAGTTATTAATAATCCTTTAATTCGCACTTTCTGCCCTATTCACTCCTTGCCGATGATTCCACTCTTCACTTCTCCACCCGCTTCCCAAAGCGTCCCTCATAGCAGTCGCTTCATGATTCGCGTAGGACGGCTATGGGACACCACCTGACTTCTAATCTTTCTGTATCTGATTGGGGCAGAGAAAACCTTGTGGCTTTCAATGCCTCAAAAACTCAGCTCCTCCATCTGTCTACTCGTCACAATCTTGCACACGATTATTCTCTTACCTTGAACAACACAACTGAATCCTTCCTCTTCTCTTAACATTGTTGGCGTTTCGTTTCCTCGTGATCTTTCGTGGAAAGATCACATATACTATCTTTCTAAAACAGCTTCTAAGAGGTTAGGTGTGCTGTACCGTCTCCGCGGTTTTCTTTACCCCTCAGTTGCTGTCTCTGTACAGGGGTCTTGTTCGCCCCTGTATAGAGTATGCTTCTCATGTCTGGGGTGTCTCAACCCACACAGCCGTACTTGACCGGGTGAAATCAAGGCTTTTCATCTCTCAATTCCCGCCTCTTACTAATTGTCTTCAATCTCTCTCTCTCTCCGCCGCAGTGTTGCCTCACTCTCTCTTACTATCGCTATCTTAACGGATATTGATCTTCTGAACTCTCTAACTGCATACCTCCTCCTTTAAGGAGAGCACGCAGTACCAGACTTTCTACACTTTCTCATTCCTTTTCTGTCCAACTATCTAATGCAAGGGTTAATCGGTATTTTCAGTCTTTCATCTACTCAACCAGTGAACTCTAGAACAATCTTCCTCAATCCATCTTTCCTCCTGTCTATGACCTCCCATCTTTCAAACGCAGAGTGTGTAGGCATTTCGACAACCCCGGACCTTGATTTTGGCTCTCTTCTTCTATGGGAGGGGCGCTTTTGCGGCATTCGCCCTTGGCCCCTCCTTCCTACATAAAAAGAAAATCTGAACAGCCCCCCAATATGCAATTTCTTCTATAATAATGGTTATTGTAAATTTGAAGACATGCAAATTCTACCACCCGGACATCTGTAGGACCTACGCAAAATATGGAACCTGCAAATACAAGAAAAATGCTACTATCAACCTCTCCCGACGAACCCAAAGGACAAAGGACAAAGTTTAAAGGGCAATAGGAATAACAATAACACTAGGAATAACAATAGGAATCCAATAAGCGAACAAGAACATTTTTTCACGATACGGCTGCTAAATGTCATCCAATGCATGCAGTTGACACAGCTGAAAACCCCCGAGCCAAACCGCTTCCGGGTAAGAAGCCACCAGAACAGGTAGGCGAAAACGGATCTCTCTCTCAGAGGACCATAGGGCAACGAAACAAGCGAAACCGAAGGAAAACGAACTTGAAATGCACAAGAGGCAACGAAAAACAAAGAACATAAATATTGTCCTGGCTAATATTCGAGGAATAAGACCAAACCAATCATTCAACAAAGTTTCGTACCTGAAAGGTTTTATTGCCAAACAAGGGCGGACATCGCATACCTCACAGAAACTCATCTTAAGAATTGCCAAGGAAATTGTGAAAACTGTGAACATTGTATTGATAAGAAAGAGATAAATATAAAGGGTTTCAACTTACTAAGGGCGGGTAGAACAGCAAGACGTAAAGGTGGCTGCGCTATATATGTACATGAATGTCATATGACAGAGACGGTAATAAATAAATCAAACAGCTTTGTGGAACTTCTAACACTGAAAATAGAAAAACTAAACGTGATACTGATAGTCATCTATAAACTATCTCGGAGGTCGTTGATGATATCAAAAACCTAATGAAGGCCATAAACCCTCCATCCCTTACTATAATGATCTGTGGAGACTTTAACTTCCCATTTATAAAATACAAAAAAGTGGCTAGGAATATATATATATATATATATATATATATATATATATTCCTAGATCTGGTATTCACGAATAACACGAACTTGATTGCTGATATAAAATAACCCCAACCATTTGATATAAAATAACCCCAACCATTATCTCAGACCACATCTTAATCAAGATATCAACAAATATGGCGACAACATTAAAAGGCAATACACATATTGAGGAAAGAAGCAAATTTGGGGCCTTTAACTTAAACTCCAAGACTATAAATTGGGAAGCAATCAGATCGCACACGGCCCAAATAAAGTGAAGAACAGTTTTAGAGAATAAAACAACTGAAGAAATGCTAACAACCTTGGTAGAAAAGACGCTGAGAATTTTAAAAAAAATGCTCCGAAATCACAGCCAAAAGGAAAGAGGAGCTGGCTAGAGAGGCAAAAGAGAAGAATATTCCGCAAAAGAGAGTGGAGGCGAAGTTAGCCAACTGCGGAGATAATGCCAGGAAAGTAGTTCGAGAAAACTGGAGGGTATCGATAGGGAAATACAAACCCTGGTTAAGGACCATACAGAGAGGGAAGAAGAAAAGGCGGTAGAAGCAATAAAGGAAAATCCAAAGTACTTCTATAGCTATGCGAAAAGGAAAACAAAAACGCGCGCCGCTATTGGGCCCTTAAGGATGAGAAATAATGAACTAACCGTCGATCTAAAAAAATATCTGAAACATGAGAGCCAGTATGAGTCAGTTTTCAGTACTCCAAAAAGTGACAAAGCGATACCTGACATAGATGCATTCTTTGAAGAGAAATTGCAAGGAGAGTATGTAACAGACTTTGATTTTACCCCCAGAAGATGTAGCGAGAGCTATAGGACAAATGGAACCACATTCAGCTGCGGGTCCGGACAATTGGAACGCATTATTGATTAAAAACTGTAAAAATGAAATAGCTACACCTTTGTACTGGATATGGAGAAGATCCCTAGACACTGAGGAAATACCGAACATCTTGAAAAGAGGAAACATTGTCCCTATATATAAAGAAGGGGATAGATCTCAAGCAAATAACTATAGACCAGTGTCATTGACGTCTCACCTCACCAAAATATTTGAAAGAATAGTTAGAGAGAAAATCTACGATTTCTTGGAGACACTGGAAAGATTCAACGAAAATCAGCACGGATTCCGATCAGGTAGATTATGCCTATCACAACTAATAGAGCACTATAACAATATCCTAGATGCACTGGAAGGCAATAACAACTACGATGTCATATACACGGATTTTGCTAAAGCTTTCGACAAATGCGATCATGCTATAATAGCACATAAAATGAAATATATGGGAATAACAGGCAAAGTGGGATAATGGATCTACAACTTCCTCAGAGAACGTCTACAGGTCGTCAAATTCAAGGTATATTATCATCAGAATCGGATGTACGCAGCTCAGTACCACAAGGTACAGTACTGGCCCTACTCCTGTTCATTGTCATGCTAACAGACATAGACAGCGGAGTAAACAGCAACAGTATAGTAACATCCTTTGCGGACGATACAAAGATCAGCAGAAAAATCAGCGATGCAAATGAAGTGGAGGCCTTGCAGAGGGATACGAACAAAATATACACATGGTCAGAAGACAACAACATGACATTTATTACCGAGAAATTTCAGCTCTTGAGATATGGTAGAAATGAGGAACTTAAACAGACTGCATATTATGCTCCAGATAGACAGGAAATTCAGAGAAACACGAAAGCGATCGATTTCGGGGTAATAATGACCGATGATGTGAAATTCGAAACACAAAATCAGATAGCGATAAACAAAGCAAAAAGAGTGGTGGGACAGGTACTAAGAACGTTCAAAAGAAGGGACAGGACAGTAATGATTCCCCTGCTAAAAACACTGATTATACCAAAACTTGAATACTGCTCAGTTTTGACGTCCCCATATAAAAAAGAAGAAACTAATAGACTAGAGAAATTCAGAGACATTTCACAGCCAAGATTGATGGCTGCAGAGAACTCAACTACGTACTGGGAAAGACTACGTAAACTAAATCTATACTCCCTGGAAAGAAGCAGAGAGAGGTACACCATAATCTACATATGGAAAATGATCGAAAAACTGGTACCAAACCTCAAACTAAACCCAATTACCATTCAGACAACGCTGGAAAGTAGGAAAGACAGAATGTGTAATGTTCCCAAATTAAAGGCTCGACAAGGGACCTCTTCAACACTGTAGGAAATTGATTGGTTGTCAGGGGACCAAGACTTTTTAACCAGCTTCTAAAGGACCTCAGAAACGTTACAGGAGTCAAAGTTGATGTCTTCAAGAGAAGACTAGATGGCTGGCTGAGGACGGTACAAGATAAGCCGGGTGTACCTGGCTATGTACGGTGGAGAGCGCAATAAAGCAACTAGAGGCGGGGTCACCAGTTTGACCTTCGTGTGAAGAGAGACCAACACACGGAACATCAACGAAGTTAACGAGGTATATGAGTTACAGAGTTTTGATTTAGTCTACCTTGTCTTTTTTTGTACAACTGTACTGTACTTTCCCAATATTTTAAAATGTAAAAAAAAAAATTAGATGTAATCTTAATGGCACCGACAAAAAGTAGGGGAGATGTAAATCTAAAAGAAATAATAAACTTCCTTCAAGAAGGGTTACGCCGTGACCAGTGTCGTAACACTACTTCCCATCCAAACAGCGAAGTTAATAGACATTGGGTCTGGAGAGTAGCCTGATAGAAGGTCTTCTTCCTCTGAGTACAGATTATGTAGCGACCTGTGGTCCGAATATAAAACTAATTTCGAGATCCATTTTACAGAAATGTGGACCGAAAGGTGTAATTTTAAGTGGTAAAAAAAAACTATATTGAACCAATGTCCGCGTTTATTTGAAAAAAATAATTTCTGCATTTCTAAATGTATCAGAGCAAGGAATAACTCTCTCTCTCTCTCTCTCTCTCTCTCTCTCTCTATATATATATATATATATATATATATATATATATATATATATATGTTACAGGGAATCTGTGTAACTAGGGATTTCATGAAATCCCTAAAATGTTCAGGGATTTCATGTAAGGTTAAGTCGTGATATTTTCGTTAGTTTTAACGAAAATATCACGACTTAACCTAACCAATCGTCAGGGGCGTACAGTTGACCTAACCTGGCACTCAATAATTTTCCCCTATGTTTAACGAAAGTATCACGACTTAACCTTACATGAAATCCCTGAATATTTTAGGGATAATATAATTCAAATAGGATTTGTCTCTTCCTTTGCGTTACTTTATACATACCTTTTATTGTATCTCCTTTTTCAAGTACTGTGGCCATTTTATTAAATCAAATTGGTCGTGTTTTGTTTACTTATTAAAGGAACAACTGTCATCTAAGTGGGGTGTCGTTAATGTGTCTAACTTCCGTGACAGATCAAAAATCTTATGAAGATTTCTTTAAAAAATCAAATTAACGAACCTATTTCCGAAAACTCTACGGAATTTACTTCGAAATTTTCAGACCAAAATTATTTTTTCACTTAAGTTGTTTTTGATTGTAAGAAATTTTAATCCAGCATTATCTTAGTTTATATTTAAACCATACATAAAGTATGGTTCGAGACTTAATACAAGTAACTCTCGCTTCTTGGCCCCTCCTTCCTGCATAAAAAAACCAAACAAACTGAAACTATCTTTTGGAATTCATATTTATTGTTTGGACGAAAAATTGTGAGTGTACAACTGAGTGTACAACTGAGTGTACAACTGTGAGTGTACAACTGTAAACTTATTCTAAATTAATGTACAATTGTGAGTGAAACTTTAAAAGAGTGAAGTAAAATCTTGGTACTTTTTCGTTATACCCCGTAATTTTAATAAGCCTCCAATGTCAATCGCGCTTGACGATTGGTTAGGTTTAATCGTGATATTTTCGTTGTTTTGTATATTGACGATTGGTTAGGTTAAGTCGTAATATTTTATATTTTCGTTAGTTTTAACGAAAATATCACGACTAAACTTAACCAATCGTTATAACGGAAAAGTACCAAAATTTCTATGAAGGATGTGTCTTGCATAAGACTCTCTGTTAGCTGAGGGTAAAATAAAGGTTAAAAGTCCAAAATTAAAATTGGGCTTGAAGTAAGCCGAGAAAATTTTGCGTATGGAATTGAAAGCCCATCCGAGTGTATAATAAGGCCATACTGAACAAGCGGACGCAGGCGCAACAAGTGAAATCGAACAGTGGTTGCGCGACAATATATATATATATATATATATATATATATATGTTACAGGCAAAGTGTGTAACCAGCCATTTTGCGTGATGGCTGAAACTTTTAGTCATTTCACGAAATGGCTGTTTCACTTGGTCATTTCGCGAATCACTAAAATCTTCAGCCATTACGCGAAATGGCTGAAATTCCACCTTGGTCATTTCGTACAAGATCATTTGCCCAGTTAGGTCAACTGTATGCCCTTGACAATTGGTTAGGTTAAGTTGTGTTATTTTCGTTAGTTTTAACGACAATAACACGACTTAACCTAACCAATTGTCAAGGGCATACAGTTGACCCAACCGGGACTTTAGTTGCGGACATCGGAATAACATTGAAGGCCCGGTTAGTATTTGAAAATCTCTATATTGAAAATTCAAATTCAAATGTGTTAAAATGTGTATTTGAAGAGTGTTCTCACTTATTTGAAGAGACCTGTGGATGTATGTATGTTTAGCAGATTTAGTTAGTTAAATAAAGGTTTCCAATTTTATTGTGATGTTTGTTATTTCTATGAATTCATTAGAAAAGTCATTTTAGCCATTTCACGAAATGACCAAGGGGAATTTCAGCCATTTCGCGTAATGGCTGAAGATTTTAGTCATTTCGCGAAATGACTAAGTGAAACAGCCATTTCGCGAAATGACTGTAATATATATATATATATATATATATATATATATATACTATATATATATATATATATATATGGTATTATATATATATATTATGCTTGCTTCTACAGAGCTTCAATTTAATATTTAGTAGAAATCCAATGACAAGGAGAAATGTAAATGCCATGAAAAGTCTTCTTTATTGCGCAACGTTTCGAGCAATACGCTCATCTTCAGGCTGTTTAATAACAATGTGAAATTAAAATCAATATTGAATGAAAAACAAACAGAAATTTCTATAACCTATTCGTAAAGACAAATTTTAAAAGACTGAGAAAAGAGGGTTAAGTTCTAAGTTATACAGATTTACATATCAAAATTAAGAAGTTATTTTTAAATACATGTAGTAAATGTGAAATTAATACACTGGAAAAATTACCAATAGTACACTGGAACAATGGAGCTATCTACCTTACACAGCAGTATCCGAGGCCCTAATTACATGGCAGCACTGGCTAGGGCTAGATTTTATTCGCATATGGGAATAAGTGGCCGAACAGGTAAAATTTTAAAAACTAAGGAAGCCTCCAGCATACGTGAACATAGCATCAAATGCAAAATTGATGTCACTTTAGACAATTTTAAAATTCTTGGTTGTAATACTTGTCCCAACTCACTAAGAATTTTAGAATCCCTTTTCATTAAAGCATTGTCCCCTAGTCTGAATGTTGACTCATCGTCCGTCCCTCTCAATCTGCTATGATCCCTCCTCCTTCCCCAATTCCTTATAATCCCTCCTTCCCCTATCTCCCTCGCCATCTTTCATTCCCGTCTCCTCTGCTCAAATTAGTCGGCCTCGGATACTGCTGTGTAAGGTAGATAGCTCCATTGTTCCAGTGTACTATTGGTAATTTTTCCAGTGTATTAATTTCACATTTACTACATGTATTTAAAAATAACTTCTTAATTTTGATATGTAAATCTGTATAACTTAGAACTTAACCCTCTTTTCTCAGTCTTTTAAAATTTGTCTTTACGAATAGGTTATAGAAATTTCTGTTTGTTTTTCATTCAATATTGATTTTAATTTCACATTGTTATTAAACAGCCTGAAGATGAGCGTATTGCTCGAAACGTTGCGCAATAAAGAAGACTTTTCATGGCATTTACATTTCTCCTTGTCATTGGATTTCTACTAAATATTAAATTGAAGCTCTGTAGAAGCAACCCGCATAATTATATATATTCAAGGTATGGACAAGATGGCCTCAGGGCTTATCGCCATGTTTGGAAGACTTCACGAAAGTTTCTCAAGTCAAAACTGGACTGTTATTTTCTTGAAATGTGTCGGACTTGCAGGATTTTCCCGAAATTTGTTTACTTCAAACTCTACCGTGATAATCTATATGACTCTGAATTTTATCAATCGTCCCTGGAATATTTATTAAATAATGAAATTAATTATAAAATCAAAATATCAGATTCGCATAACAAGTCTCTTGGGCATTATATAACTACTCTTAAAAATACCTTGTCGTTGTTGGACTATTTATTAATAATTTCTCTTGTACAACGTGAACTAGAAAAATTTCACTCTACCATCTTGGAAACACATGAACGTAAGTTAAAGGCTTTGGGAATGAATTCACCAAATTTTTTCAATTCAGAGAAGGTAATTTCGAATCTTTCTAGTTACACACTCTCCCCTCGGGAAAAGTTTTTACTGTCACTTGGTTTGCAATTTAAGCTTCCGTTGTTTCAAATATATAAGCCCTCGTTTTTTCTTTACTTTGAAAAATTTTCAATGGCTTGAAAAATGTTCCCCATGTGGGGGATTTCAACAATCTCAAATGTCAGTTCTCAAATTTAACTCAAGAATTTTTTCTTAAACTTAGAAATCTTAAATTTCAATCTTTCATATTTAGGAAGAGTGATTTGCAGTGTATTAAGAATTTGGCAAAGAACCAGGAGATTGTTGTGACTAGACCAGACAAGGGTAACGGAGTGGTTATTTTGAATAAATCGGACTACATAAACAAAACTAATGAAATCCTAAGTGATCTTACTAAATTCAAACAAATTCTAGAACCTGTAAATAAAGTCATTGTAAGGTTAGAAGACCAGGTTAATAGATTTCTGTCACGACTAAAGTCCTTAAAGATAATAAAAAATGATACTTACTCTCAGTTGTTCGCATCTGGTGCTAATCTTGCTCAATTATACTGTCTGCCTAAAATCCATAAAGCTGGAACACCTCTCCGTCCTATTTTAGCTTCGTATAACTTACCCACCTTTCAATTGGCAAAATTTGTTGTTCGTCTCCTGTCCCCCTTTGCGAAAAATGTTTACACTATAAATAACTCGTTTGAATTCCAAAAAGAACTCCTGGGTAAAAACTTCGATTCAAAAAAGTTTTTTGTCAGTTTTGATGTAAAGTCACTTTTCACAAATGTACCTGTATCTGAAACTATTGCCATTATTTTAGATAGGGTTTTTAGCTCAGTTGATAATTTTCATGGTTTTTCATTGTCTCATTTGAAGGAACTTTTAGAATTGGTCTTCAAACAATGCTATTTCACTTTCAACAATAAGGTTTACCAACAAATTGATGGGGTAGGGATGGGATCACCAGTCGGACCGCTAGCAGCTGACTTTTTTATGACTCATTTAGAAAGTGTAATTTTTAGACAATCTCCCACTCATCTCAAGCCAATTTTCTATCGACGCTTCGTTGATGATTCGATAGCAGTCTTTGATAATGCGGTACAAGCGCAACAATTCTTTAACTTCCTAAATTCTTTGCACCCCAATATAACGTATACAATGGAAACTGAGCAAAATGGCTCCCTCCCCTTCTTAGATCTTTTAATTTCGAAAAACGGTGATTCTATTACTACATCAGTTTATAGGAAACCCACTTTCACTGGTTTGGGCATGAATTTTTTTAGTTTTACTGATTTCAACTATAAGATGTCTTGTATTAAAACTCTCCTGTTCAGAGGATATAATTTGACCTCTAATTTTACCTTACTTAATGATGAATTTAATAATCTAAGATCATACTTTACTAATAATAGTTTTCCTGTTCAATATGTAGACAAACTAATTAGATCCTTCTTAAATAATGTTTATAGCCCTCAACTTCCATGTATTACAGTGCCGAAGGATATAAAATATTTCTTGGTACCTGAAATGGGTCCCTTGAATAAGGAATTTAAGCTTAAATTTACAAAATTGTTAAGGAAATTTTTTTATCATACTGATTTCCGCATCATATTTATTAATAAAACGTCTTTAGGTAGCTTTTTCTCAGCGAAGGATCGAACCCCTGACTCGTTGCGTAGCGGTGTTGTATATTTATTTACCTGCCCTAGGTGTCTCCTTGGGAATTACATCGGCAGCACTGTTCGCTCTCTCAGGGCTAGATTTTATTCGCATATGGGAATAAGTGGCCGAACAGGTAAAATTTTAAAAACTAAGGAAGCCTCCAGCATACGTGAACATAGCATCAAATGCAAAATTGATGTCACTTTAGACAATTTTAAAATTCTTGGTTGTAATACTTGTCCCAACTCACTAAGAATTTTAGAATCCCTTTTCATTAAAGCATTGTCCCCTAGTCTGAATGTTGACTCATCGTCCGTCCCTCTCAATCTGCTATGATCCCTCCTCCTTCCCCAATTCCTTATAATCCCTCCTTCCCCTATCTCCCTCGCCATCTTTCATTCCCGTCTCCTCTGCTCAAATTAGTCGGCCTCGGATACTGCTGTGTAAGGTAGATAGCTCCATTGTTCCAGTGTACTATTGGTAATTTTTCCAGTGTATTAATTTCACATTTACTACATGTATTTAAAAATAACTTCTTAATTTTGATATGTAAATCTGTATAACTTAGAACTTAACCCTCTTTTCTCAGTCTTTTAAAATTTGTCTTTACGAATAGGTTATAGAAATTTCTGTTTGTTTTTCATTCAATATTGATTTTAATTTCACATTGTTATTAAACAGCCTGAAGATGAGCGTATTGCTCGAAACGTTGCGCAATAAAGAAGACTTTTCATGGCATTTACATTTCTCCTTGTCATTGGATTTCTACTAAATATTATATATATATATATATATATAGGTGCTCTTCCAATGTGTGCTCTACCGCGAAAATTTACATTCCAATACATGATCTACCTTAGATTATTCGGATTAGCAGCAGGTACGTTAGTTAGCCTTATAAGGCTAACTAACGAAAATATCACGACTTAACCTAACCAATCGTCAAGGGCGTATAGTTGACATAACGATTGGTTAGGTTAAGTCATGATATTTTCGTTAGTTAGCCTTATAAGGCTAGTTTCACGGTAGAGCACGTATTGGAATATGGTAGATCACAGTTTCGCGGTAGAGCACATATTGGAAGAGCACCTATATATATATATATATATACTGTTGTATAAAGTGTGTAATCACTGTGTGCGGCTCGTAGGTCGGCAAAATTTTCAAAATTCAGAATTATTTTGGTTAATATTCGTCTTTTCACCCACTCACGCGCGGTTAAAACAGTATAATATATTGAATTGCCATTCAAAACTGACTAAGAAAATATATATCTTATGTTGTGCAAATTTGCTCAAATGTACTTTTTTTAATAAAATATATTTCCTGTTTTGGCTATAATGTACTTTTTTTCATAAAATAGTTTTCCTGATTAGGCTATTTCTTCGCTACTCTTCGACTTAACTAGTTTGTTGGTTTTTGTTCTGGCTACTTTTCTTTTCTAATTGGATTCAGTTTGGTGGTGCTTGTGATAGAATTATGACATGCCGTTCGTGTGATTTCGACTTTGAGAACTTGATTCGTATTGTGCCCTAGATGAAGACAAAGGATTGGATGTTTTTATTAATTACGGCGTTATTCTTTCATCCTTAACTTGCCCGAAATGTGACAGTGAGTGCCTAATACGAAAAGATCACAAGATATTTAGGTGAATTAACCAATATTAACCTGTTAGGTTAATTGAATGCCCGGTTAGGTTAATTGAATGCCCGGTTAGGTCGACTGAATTCCCGGCTAGGTCAACTGAATGCCTTATCTGGTTAGGTAAACTGAATGCCCGGTTAGGTCGACTGAATGCCCGGCTAGGTCAACTGAATGCCTGGTCTGGTTAGGTAAACTGAATGCCCGGTTAGGTCAACTGTACGGCAGTGTACGCCCTTGATGATTCGTTAGGTTAAGTCGTGATATTTTCGTTAGTTTAAACCAGGGTTTCTCAACGGGAGCGAAAATGAAATTCTTGGGGGGCGAAAGTGGGCGAAAATTTAACTGAAGGGGGGCGAAAATTTATTTAGGCAACGATTAAAATTAAATTATTTTCGAATTGCTCATCAATGGTTTTGAAACACTATTCGGAGTATGTATTGTGCCGTCGATGACGTTAAAGGGAATTGACCATTGAGCAGTGCAGTGGGGCGGGGTCGTCATTCAAAGCATTCGATAGCGGCTTAGTGACGGTTACGCATACGGTGCGTCAGTTCTTACCTAATTAGAAGCGTGGGCGGGTGTTATTTTTTGTGCTATTATCTATTATCATTGATTTTTCTTTTAGTGCTTTAGTGCTTCTTAATTTTCGCGTTTGTCCCTTGTTTCGAGTACGGAGACAATGACCTCGTTGTCACGTTTCTAGTCACTCAATTTAATCACTCAATTAGTGCTTCTTAAGAATAAAATAGTTTCGAATGTTCGCTTTCTTATCTGATAAAAATTCATAAATAAGGAATGCTAACACATGTATAAATGTGATTTTCCTTTGAAAACGTTGCAAGGTTTAAGGCGGAGGATGCCAGTTTGGCCTACTTCTCGGGAATGAGGCTACTTGAACTTAAAATTAGGCTTGCGCTACTAAAATGATAGCGTGATTATTATTTTTAGTGCGCTTTTAGTGCTTTTTAGCTGCCAAACTAGTGCCTTTTAAATTTTTTAATTAAAAAAGTAGCCTGATGATTCACATGATTGTGATGAAATGACATCTTGTATAACTAGCATCATAGCAAAATTAAAAGTACAATTATTAGGCCTATTACACCTAGTTTGCTAGTCTGAGTTGGAGATTGAGTCAGAAGGACAAAAAATTGAGTAGTTGAGGTTGGAGGTTTTGTGTACTAACTCCACAGCCTTGCTAATGACACATCTAAACCCTTTTTTTCAAATTTCAGATATTTTTTAAATACTTTATCGTTGTCAATTTTTTATTGTAATTACATAATGCACAAGACCCCTTAGTAATGTCAAGTGGAGCAAAGAAAAAGTGTCGCCAATACCTTGGTGAATACCTATCTTACGGTTTTATTGAAAGCCCTCTCGATCCAAAAAAGCCTATGTGTCTTTTATGTAATAGTACTCTTTCGAATGAAGCTTTAAAACCTTCAAGACTTCTTGACCATTTCAAAAGGAAGCATCCAGATAAAGCTAATAAAACCGTTGACTATTTCAAAAAATTGAAAACCAATTTTGAACAGCAACCTAACTTACTTACACATTTTGTAAAAAAAGATACCAAATTAGATGAAGCCAATGTTGCGTCATATGAGATTGCAAAAATTGTTGCAAAAAATGGCTGTCCTGATACAATTACTGAGAAAGTCATAAAGCCTATATTAGAAACTGTTATTTCAAAGTGATGCATGAAGATCCTTCAGGTATCTTAAAAAGTTTACTATTAAGCAACGATTCAATTCGAAGACGAATTGATGAAATGTCAGTGAATATTGAAGAACAACTAGTTGAAAGATTGAAAAAAACTAATTTCTCAATTCAGGTTGATGAGTCCACAGTTGTTGATAACAAGGCCCTTCTCATGGCGTATGTACGTTATTTTAATGATGATTGTAAGTTGAAAGAAGATATATTATTTGTGAAATACCTAGAAACTGACACTACTGGGGAATCTATTTTTATTGCTTTAAGATCCTGGTTTGATGAAAATAAAGTTCCACTAGAAAATTTGATATCGATTGCAACTGATGGTGCTACCTCAATGGTCGGAAGGCATAAAGGCCTCGTAGCACATTTGAAAAAATATGTCCTGGAATCATTGCAATACACTGCATTGTTCACAGACATAATCTTGTAGCAAAAAATATGAGTCCAATTCTACATTATTCACTTGGTATAGTTATTAAAACTATCAATAAAATAAAATCACATAGCAAATATGATCGCCTATTCAGGAAGTTTTGTTCTGATCATGATGAACAGTATGTAAGACTTCTTTTACATACGGAAGTCAGATGGCTCTCCAAAGGAAATTGCTTAGCAAGATTTATAAACCTTTTTGATACCATAGTTAACTTTCTAGAAAGTGAAGGGATGGAGATATTGCTAAAGAAATAAGAAAACATAAAAATAACATATATTAGTGGCTTGGATATTTCGAAAGCTTAATGAGGTATCACTTCAACTTCAAGGAAAATTTATTACATTGATTGATTGTAAAACAGTATTGAAAGCATTTACTGAAAAATTGGAAATTTTTCAAGATAATTTACTTAAAAAAATGTTTCACAGCATGCCTGAGCTGGCAGAAATTTGTTCTTCACTTACCAAAATGGATCTTGTAACGTATTATGGACACTTATGTTCGTTAAAAGTGACATGAACAAAAGATTCTCTGATTTATTTTCCTTTGAAGTAAAACCATGGATGTTAGACCATTTAATTGTGATGTTAGTTCAGCTGAAGAAGAAATTCAAGAAGAATTAATTGAATTACGATGCAATGATAACTCAAAATACATGTATGATAAAGTAGGAAAGACTGAATTCTGGTCATTAAAAGACTGTAAAACACTATATCCAAGGTTATGGACCGAAATGGCCAAAATAATTGTCTGCTTTCCAACATCATATTGGTTGAAACTGGGTTTAGTTCAGTGAATAAATTACTAACAAAGGAAAGAAACAGATTGGATGTATGCAGAAGAGGTGACATAAGAATCAAGCTCAGCGACATTGAACCGAACATTGCATATTTAGTAGAAAAACACCAATCTCAAGGATTTCATTAAATAAAATAGTAAGTTTGAAAGTTTTTTTATTTCACTTTTTTTTGTGTGTGTAGGGGGGCGATTTGAAAATAGAGTGGGCAAAAAATTTTTCAAGGGGGCGATGGTTAAAAAAAGGTTGAGAACCACTGGTTTAAACGAAAATGATGGGAGCAAACTTTTCTGGTTAATTTTGAGGTGTTTTGTACGAACCTGCCATCCGTTTCCTGTGTAAATACGTAGTTTTCAAGATGACGATATCTCGAAAACTACGCATTTGCACAGGAAACGGATGGCAGATTCGTGCAGAACACCTCAAAATTGACCAGAAAAGTTTGTTCTCATCATAAAAACAGACTAGGGTGTAAAAACGAATAATTACCATTATTTTTCCTAAATATGAAATATTTGCCTTTTCATATCGACAATTTAGGATTTCAAATATTATTCACAAATAGGTTAAACCACACAAAACTTGGGAGTTGTACCTCTTGTCAAAAATTTTCTGCTTTTTTAAGCCAGTAATAAATCAGTGAAAGATGTTATAGTTACCCCTTAAATAAAGAAGAAAACAGTTACATATATTTCAAAGAAAATGGATTTATAAGCACAAACTAAACGACATTATTACCGATATTCGACATAATTCAGATTAATTGATCTTATTCCATTCAATTAACTTCTGCTTTGTCATATATATATATATATATATATATATATATATATATATATATATATATATATAGGTACTTTCCTGTTATCCCGGACCCCAGACTTTTTCTAGTTGCCAGACTTCAACGAAAATATCACGACTTAACCTAACCAATTATCAAGGGCGTACAGTTTACTCAACCGGGCATTCAATTAACCTAATTAGTTGGTAGGGTTAGGTTAAGTCGTGATATTTTCGTTAGTTTTAACGAAAATATTCTATCAAAATTGAAGCCTGGCAACTGGCAAAACGTCTGGGGTCTGGGATAACAGGAAAGTACCTATATATATATATATATATATATATATATATTATATATATATATATATAAAGTGTTTAAGTATTTGGGTCAAACTATTACCAGCTCCTTGAGTGATGACTCGGATATAAGAAAACAATCTCGAAGCCTGTGTGCTAAAGCGAATATGACCATAAGGAACTTTCGTTTCTGTACAAGTGAAGCTAAAGACACACTCTTTCGTACTTTCTGCAGTAATATATACAGTCAGCAACTCTAGGTGAATTATAAAAAAGGTTCTGGCAGAACCCTAAATTTGCTGTACAACAGGTCTTTTAGACTCACATAAATTACCCCCGAGATGCTCAGTTTCGCAAATGTTTGCTACCCGCAATGTCCCGAGCTTCCCGGAGGTAACAAGACGTGCTCAACACAGTCTAATGCAAAGAATTAAAAAATCAACCAACCCGATCATCCAAGCTATCCATGAGTCCTGCCATTTATCCTCTAAGCTATGGACTTCTGGTACGAAAACGTCTGTCTGTAGCTTCACTTAACTTCGACAGTGCAGTATTATTTCTAATCAATTGTATATATTTCTATCCTTAGTATATGAACTGTCATTGTACAGTATTAATAATATTTGTCATATGGACTATAGTCTGCCAATAAACCTTTTCATTTTCATTTTCATTCATATATATATATATATATACAGGGTGTCCCACAAAAAAGTTAACCGTACTTTGAATTAATGTAACTCAAAAACTATTAGAGATTTTTGGGTCCTGCAAAAATGTTTTATTTAACAACTATTTATCTGTCGATTCTGGAAATTTCATTAAATTTCCTTTTACGAAGTTGATACATTAATGGTTTTAGTGGAGGCTATCAAAAATATGTTTGCGCAAGGAAGTAAAATAATGAAACTTCGAAGTTAAAATTAACAAATTTATTTAAATCCATTAATAACAAAAACACCTCTTCATATGGGTAATACAAATTTATTTTTTAATTTTCTAAGCACCGTTTCCTTCCACATGTCCTCCATTTCTTTCCAAGCACAGTTGCGCCTTTGATCGCATTGATTGCACAACTTTTTTGATCAACTGGTGATTTTCCTTAAGTAAATTGACTTCACGTGTGATACTATCTCTTAACTGGTTTATGTTTTCCGGTGGAATAGAATACACTTTACTCTTTAGATATCCCCATAAGAAATAATCGCACGGTGTTAAATCAGGGGATCTTGGGGCCATTCAATTGCATGATTTAGCGCGACAATGCGGTTGCCAAAATTTTCTCTCAGTTTTGTTCTTACAGCAAGCTGTCTATGAGCTGGTGCGCCGTCCTGAATCCACCAAAGTCTATTGAATTGATTGCCGTAAATCTGGAGGAGTTCTGGGATGATCCGTTCGTTGATCATGTTCAGGTAGGCAGCACCATTCAAGTTATTGTCGTAAAACAATGGGCCGACAAGATAGCCATTCCCGCATATTCCGATCCACAGAGACACTTTCTGCTGACAAATACGTGTGTCAAAGTTGAATGCTGGGGGGTTGTTCAGCGGCGCATATTGTCGAATATTATGGCTATTTACCTTTCCATTCATGAAAAAGGCTGCCTCGTCACCAATCACAATGTTTTCCAAGAAACGAGCAGGTTTATGGAGAAGCCATTCGACAAATTGTCTACGACGAGGAAAATCAGTTTCAAGAAGCTGGTGTCTTACATGCATCTTATAGGGATGCCATTTTAAGTCATGTTTAACAATGCGGTTAAATGTTGACTTTGACAATTGTAACCCATTCTTTCTGACTGATACATTTGGATTTTGAAGAAGTGTCATCTGAACATTTTCGATATTTTCTGTTGTTCTTATGGTTTTCCTACGACCCGAACGACCTTTATTTAGATTTAAGCATGTTCCTTCATGTTGGTATTTCCGAACATTTTTCCAAATAGCGGGCTTGCTTGGTGGGTGCCTACCTGGAAAACGTTGTTCAAATAAATCTTGTACTTGTTTAATACTGCCAGTCTTAATAAAGTTTGTGATTACAAATACGCGTTGCTCTTTTGTTAACTGCATGATAAAAAGGGTTCTTTTGAAGTAAACTTTTACATAGAAACGCTTTGATTTGCTTAATAAGCAATAATGACGAGACCATACCACAGCGTGTCCGAAAAACCACTGTGCAATGGCCTAGGCTTCGCTTGAAGAATCGCACAGTGACCTAGGCTACCAAGGCTCCCTACGCTTCGCTTGAAAGTGCACGGTGACCTAGGCTTCCTAGGCTTCGCTTCATTATTTTACTTCCTTGCGCAAACATATTTTTGATAGCCTCCACTAAAACCATTAATGTATCAACTTCGTAAAAGGAAATTTAATGAAATTTCCAGAATCGACAGATAAATAGTTGTTAAATAAAACATTTTTGCAGGACCCAAAAATCTCTAATAGTTTTTGAGTTATATTAATTCAAAGTACGGTGGGCTAGACTCGCGCTTGCCGCGGACATTCTTAAATCGGACGTGTTGAAACCACATTCGTCTACGAATAGCCACGGGAACATCTTCCAGCAGTTCCGGCAACGTTTCTTCAAGAAATATCCGATAAACCCGCCCGTCGAGTCGGGCAGGCAGCAGGTACGGCCCAATCAACTTGCCATGGACGATACCCGCCCAAACATTGACGGCGAACCGTTCTTGATGAGCATGCACCCGTGTAGCATGTGGATTTGCGTGCGCCCACACGTGAGAATTGTGCATGTTAAACACACCCTCACGTGTGAAACAGGCCTCATCTGAGAACAGCACATAAGCCGGAAAATTAGGCTGCACCGCTGTCTGCTGCAGAAACCAGCGTGCGAATTCCACACGAAGAGGGTAATCCCGAGGTTGTAATGCCTGGACTCTCTGACGATGAAACGGATGTAACTGCTGCTCGTGCAACACTCTCCAGACCAGGTCGTGGTTCACACCGAGGATACGTGCAACACCTCGCGTGCTTGCGCTTGGATTGTCCTCAAATCGCCGTAGGATTTCTTCTTCCATGTTAGGAGTGCGCACGTTTCTCTCCCGACCAGTGTCATGCATGTTTGCATGGAATGTTCCAGTTTCTCGCAGTCGCCGATGCAAATGCGCAAACGTTTGGTGGTTTGGCACACGTCTGTTTGGGAAGCGCTGTCGGTACAACCTCACAGCAGCTCTTCCGTTTCCATTGGCAGCCCCATACACCATATGCATGTCAGCCATCTCAGCAGTCGTGAAGCGCTCCATGTTACGCGTACTACGTCCGATTTAAGAATGCCCGCGGCAAGCGCGAGTCTAGCCCACTTCACCTTTTAGCCAATTGCAGCGGCGCCCTCTCGCGCCGAATGGTGACGTCAGCGGACATACACTTACAGACGAAAAGGGTTTGTCTTGGTGTTGCCTATCCCCCATTACAATTTGTACAGAAAGTTTTTCAAACACCCTGTGTATATATATATATATATTATATATATATATATATAATATCCGGAGACCAAATTACATACACAAGCTTTAAGTGGTAGTTTTAGATTGGGTAGTTTATTCCCACGTGACCAATTTCGGCCAATCAGATCTGTAAAAACTCGACTTTCTGAAAAACTGGTTCTCCACGAATCTTAATATTTACCATATATATGGTATAAAGTTTGCGAGGAAGTTTGAAAACTTAAAACTTGTTACCCATTTGAGATTAAAAAAAAAAAGGTTCTTTTGCATTATCCTCCCAACACTAATTTTTTTATATAATGTTGGTTTGGTTTGGTTATGGTACTTTATTTTCCTTCCATTAAAAAAAAATTAGTGTTGGTATTAGGTTAGTTAGGTTAGGTTTGGTTAGGTTAGGTTAGGTTACGGTAAAAAACAGCCCGCCGCCATTATAAAAAAAATTAGTGTTGGGAGGATAATGCAAAAGTACCAAAAAAAATTATTAAATGGCAATCAAAAACTTAATAACTATTGAAGTTTTGTACACTTTACACGAACACTTTACACGAACACTTTACACGAACATTTTACACGAACACTTTACATTTAAGAATATAAGAAACATAAGGTAAGTTAAAACAACTACAGCCTTCTTGGTCATTCATGTCCAAAAATGAGAGCCAAATCACTTTAAATACATACTACATTGTTTTAAGTCGCCGTGTCCACTTGCGAGTAACTCACAACATTTGCAGTCAAAGTAACTCTCGGTAACTCGCCATTGAGAGAAAAATCGCGTGAGTTGAGCATACGAGGAAACTGTCGCGAGGATTTCGTCAGTTCTCGCAGACAATAATCGTAGATATGTTGCTCACGTGACTATGTGAGTCTTGCGAGCTGACAGTTAGAAAATTGGACAAGAACAAATAGGGATTAAAATTTTCATCTTACCTCCGCTTAAGCTATAACTGAAAGTGTCTTCGTTAAGCAATAATTGAGCTGTTCATCCTTCCAACACAATAAAAAAAATTGGTTGGTAGATAAATGGGTACCCTGGGTAGCCTAGTGGTTAAGACGCTGGGCTGTTGGTGGGGGCTTGGTTCGGATTCCACTTTAAACTGTAGTTTTAAGGGGGGAGTGACAAGCTTGATCTTCGTCAGAGCGAACAATTCGTGCGAAAGTAAAAACCAAGGTTAACCAAGGTTATATATATATAAGGTCTCTGGCACAATACGCGCAGTGGAAGAAGAATATATACAGGGTGGGTCATAAGTCATGTCCATAAATTTTTTCAATGTTTTTTAAATTCTTACAATAAATGTTCAATTGTGCTCCTGAAGTCGAGAACAAATGCTAATACGACTGACGAAGCTTTCTCTCACATTCTGGAGGATTTGTGGTGTGATTGTTGCACATTAGTACGTACATTGTGTTTTGAGCTCTCTCCAAAAAAATTTCTGGCGTCCTTCGTATACGCGCCCCTTTAAATAATCCCACAAGAAAAAGTCAAGGGAAGTTAGATCAGGGGACCGTGGCGGCCATTCCACGGGGCCACGGCATCCAATCCATCTCCTTGGAAGGGTTGTATCCAATCATTCACGCACAGGTCTGGAGAAATGTATTGGCGCGCGTCGCGTCGTGTTAAAAAACATGTGGACCATTTCACTGATGAGAATATTGTCCCTGTATTGCACCAGCTTTTCCTGTACCATAGTTAGGTGCATGTCAGAGTTGACACTATAGTCAAAGAACACGGGCCCCACGATCCTGTTGCCGTGGATTCAGCACCACACGGTTATCCTCGGATCCGTTTGATGATGCCTTTTGTTGACAATGTATGGGTTATCAACTGCCCGGTAAACGGTGTTACGGCGGTTACCCTGCCCATGCAAGTGGAAGCACGCTTCGTCACTGAACATGATGTTTGCTGCTAACGGCGGCTGATACCACCTACACTCTTCGAACCATTGGCAGAACTGAAGGCTTTATCAGGATCGTCGGGCAATAGTTCATGTACTGGGTGTAGCTTATACGGATGAAATCAATACCTTTTGAGAATGCGCTCCACAGCTATTTGAGAAAGTCTTGTTTCCTGTGCTATTTTTCTGGTTGAACGCTGTGCACTACAAGTTACTTTAGCTAGTACATCGACACACGACTCTTAATCTGTACTTGTACGAGGTCGTCCACTGCGTGGTCGGTCAAGAACACTGCCTGTCTCCTTCAAGACTTTCAGTGTTCGCCCCCACCATACGATAATTCGGCTTTAGCTTCATAGGGTGCCGGCGATGGAATTCTTCACATGCCTCTGTTTGACTCATTCCAGCAACGTGCAGGAGCAATAATTCCACTTTTTCTGACGGGATATACTTCATGGGGTCAGCCATCTCTAGTAGTTACCTGAAACATAAACATAACATGAATATGAAAATAAAAACCAACTCTAATAGACAGAGTTTATTTCCACAACAGTTTCGATGCCCACTGGCATCCTCCTCGGGTGGATACAGAAAAACTTTTTTCTGTATCCACCCGAGGAGGATGCCAGTGGGCATCGAAACTGTTGTGGAAATAAACTCTGTCTATTAGAGTGGGTTTTTATTTTCATATTTTGACCTTCACGTAGAAAAAAGTGGGTTTTTTTATAACATGAATAACATATAAACTCTCATTGGACATGACTTATGACTCTGTGTATATATATATATATATATATATATATATATATATATGCGCCTCGGTGGTGTACTGGTCAGCGTTGCTGACTACGAATCCATCGGCCCCGGGATCAGCACCCTGTGACAGCAGGCGGCGCGCAGCAAAACCTAGTTGTTCATCCTTCCATACAATAAAGAAAGTGGTTGGTAGATAAATGGGTACCCTGGGTGGCCTAGTGATTAAAACTCTGGGCTGCTGATGGGGCGTGGTTCGGATTTCACGTTAAATTGTAGGTCTAAGGTGGAGTGAAAAACTTGAGACCTTCGTCAGAATGAACAATTCGGGCGGAAGCAAACCAAAGGTACCAAAGGTATATATATATATATATATATATATATATATATACACTACCTGTTACAGTTTAATTATTTAAATGTTTTTTTATTTTTCGGCGTATTTCTTTCCTTTCAACCTTTCAAGGGTTTCACGCGATGATTCCTCATTTCCCGAAGGTCAAGCTTGTCGCCCCTCCTCTCGAGTTGACCTGGTGAAGTAGTGAATTGGTTCCTTGCACTCTTCACCTCACATAGCGAGGTACTCCCGGCTCATCGGGGATTGTTCTGAGCCAGGCGTCTAATCTTCTTTCGAAGAAATAGAATCGATGTAAAATTCGATCCTTAGATAAAAGATAATAGGTTTTATCATTGAGGAACTCATCATTTGTTCGATTGAGTGCAGTTTTCTATTCCGCTTTTGGCTGTTTCAAAACCGGCTTAAGAAAATTGATGGAGAAGAGAGAACATTTTTACAACAGGGTCGCTAAAGAATTTTGCCAAAAAAGGAACTCGAAGGTTGGATTTTCAGTTCAAATAAATAATTTTTAATAAAAATTTATGGTAAGATTTTATGTATAATTTGATGAGTAATTTTACAATTTTTTTTTTTGGGGGGGTCTGTTTTTGAGCACTTTCTAATCACTTTTTTCAAAACATGCTATTTATAGGTTATATTTCAAAACATGCTATTTATAGGTTATTATTATTTCCCAACAATACGTCTTTTTAAGCAAAAAAAAAAAAAAAAATTTCACAAAAAAAAAAAAAAAAAGTCACAAAAAGAAAAAAAAAAATTTTTTTAATTTAATAAGAACCTATAAAGGGCATTTTTTTTTTTTTTGTTTGAAAAGAGTGATTGGGTCCAACAGCAGTCCAACTGCAGTTAATCTGGAAAATTCCCAAAAATATGATATGATAAATAAATCCTGTAAGAATGTTAGAAAATGCTTCTGAAAATACAGAAAAACGTTGGCTTCCGGGCTCTGCCCGGACCCCGCTGGGGCAGCTACTGCTCACCCCAGACCCGCTAGCTATTAGGCTCGTGTTTACGGCACTCGCAATTGGTTTTTGTGCTGATTTATGTTTTTAAATTTGTTTGTTTGCATGCCTTGATGAAAAGTTCACCAATCGCCACATATATATATATACCTTACCTTATGAACCTTATGTTGTTTCGTGTGTTGGTCTCTCTTCACACGGAGGTCAAGCTGGTGGCCCCGCCTCTAGGTCTGGCCTGGTGGAGGAGCGAGTTACTTTCTTGCGCTCTCCACCGTACATAGCCAGGCACGCCCGGCTCATCTGGTACTGTCCTGAGCCAGGCATCCAGTCTTTTCTTGAAGATTTCAACTTTGACCCCCGTTACGTTTCTGAGGTCCTTAGGAAGCTGGTTGAAAAGTTTTGGCCCCCTGACAACCAAGCTATTTTCCTTCAGGGTTGAGGAGGTCCCTTGTCGTGCTTTTAATTTGGGAACACTACACATTCTGCCTTTCCTATTTTTCAGCGTTGTTTGGATGGTAATTGGGTTTAGTTTGAGGTTTGGTACCAGTTTTTCAATCATTTTCCATATGTAGATTATGGTGTACCTCTCTCTTCTTCTTTCAGGGAGTACAGATTTGGTTTACGTAGTCTTTCCCATTAGTTGAGTTCTTTGCGGCCATCAATCTTGGCTGTGAAATGTGTCTGCGTTTCTTCTAGTTTATTAATTTCTTCCTTTTTATATGGGGACGTCAAAACAGCAGTATTCAAGTTTTGGTATGATCAGTGTTCTCAGCAGGGGAATCATTACTGTCCTGTCCCTCCTTTTGAACGTTCTTAGTACCTGTCCCGCCACCCTTTTTGCTTTGTTTATTGCTATCTGATTTTGTGTCTCGAATGTGGCATCATCGGTCATTATTACCCCCAAATCGACCTTCTTTCGTGCTTCACTGAATTTCCTGTCTATCTGGAGCATAATATGCAGTCTTTTTAAGTTCCTCATTCCTACCATATCTCAAAAGCTGAAATTTCTCGGTGTTAAATGTCATATTGTTGTCTTCTGACCATTTGTATATTTTGTTTGTCTCTCTCTGCAAAGCCTCTACTTCGTTTGCATCGCTGATTTTTCTGCTGATCTTTGTATCGTCCGCAAAGGATATTACTATACTGTTGTTGTTTACTCCACTGTCTCTGCCTGTTAGCATGATAATAAACAGGAGTGGGGCCAGCACTGTACCTTGTGGTACTGAGCTGCGTACTTCTGTTTCTGATGATGAGGTTTTCAAGTTCTTACGCGGGTTCAATAATGTCGATTTTAGAAACATGTTTAGTTTAAGTGATAACCCAACTCGCAACAATGGTTGGAAGTTGGATTTGAAACGGTTTAGGACTAGTGTGTGTGGGAATTACCTTACATATAAGATCTGTGACACGTGGAACACTGGAACAGGCTACCTTCAGAAGTTGTGAACAGTTCCTCTGTGGATCACTTCAAGAAAAGGTTAGACCGAATCTTACACACTATTTGAGGGTGTAGAAAATTTTCCCTGGCACCCGTTGCCATTGGTACCTCCTCGGTATGGGCCGTAAGGCCTTTTGAGGTACTTCTTTTCCTTGTAACTCCTTGTAACTCTCTCTCTCTCTCTCTCTCTCTCTCTCTCTCTAACATCATTAGGTATCCGGAAAAATCATCGCCCACAATTCACCGTCCACAATTCATCGCCCACAAATCATCGCTCAGGATAATTCATCGCCCACAATTCACCGTCCACAATTCATCGCCCACAATTCACCGTCCACAATTCATCGCCCACAATTCACCGTCCACAATTCATCGCCCACAATTCACCGTCCACAATTCATCGCCCACAATTCACCGTCCACAATTCATCGCCCACAATTCACCGTCCACAATTCATCGCCCACAATTTACCGTCCACAATTCATCGCCCACAATTCACCGTCCACAATTCATCGCCCACAAATCGTCACTCAGGATAATTCATCGCCTACGTATTATCGGGACTACCAAACTGTTTATGTATTTTTGCTCTTGTCATTTTCGTTTAAACTAACGAAAATATCACAACTTAACCTAACCAATCATCAAGGGCGTACAGTTGACCTAACCGGGCATTCAATTAACCTAACAGGTTAATATTGGTTATTTCACCTAAATATCTTCTGATCTTTTCGTATTAGGCACTCACTATCACTCACATTTCGGGCAAGTTAAGGATGAAAGAATAACGCCGAAATTGATAAAAACATCCAATGCTTTGTCTTCATCTACTATTATCGGGACTACCTACTAAAAACACATTTTCCGTTTTAAGCGGAAAAACAAAATAAAACGGAAAATGCCCGGTTAGGTCAACTGAATGCCCGGTTAGGTCAACTGAACACCCTTGATGATTGGTTAGGTTAAGTTGTGATATTTTCGTTAGTTTAAACGAAAATGACGAGAGCAAAAATACATAATAAACAGTAGATATATAAAATGTATATATGTATGTTTGGTGAATTGTATGGACGATGAATTGTGTTGCGGTGAATTGTATGAGCGATGAATTGTGGGCGGTGAATTGTGGGCGGTGAATTGTGGGCGATTAACTTTCCTAAATCCACAACATTAGAAGGACGAACGGGTCAATTTGACCCGTTTTTACGGGTTCTCGCTTAATATTCTTTTAATAAATATGATTTAGTATTTTGACCCTCTACCGCCCTTCTATGTAAAGTAAAATTTCCTTGTGCACCAAACGCCTCCGAAACACAACTTATAATTATTTATTTTGTTTATTATAATAATAAAAATAATTATAATTTATTATTAATTAAAAGGTATAAAAATTATATATAATTAATATAAACTTCATGAATGTGGCTAGGTATATATATATATATATATATACTGTATATATATATATATATTTCCGAGAATTGAGAATTATCTGAGAGAGAGAGATCGTTTTTTTTATTACTGCTTTTACAATCAAAAGATATCTACAAATCTACAGTGTGTTCAAAAAGTTTCTCCGTAGTGCTATGTTAAACGCATAGGAAATTGAAAAACTACAATGCTTTCATTGAACCATGATTTAGTAATTTTATTACGTAACCTTTGGATTTTACAGCATGTGTTGAAAGTGTTTTCCACCATTTTGCAGGCACAGAGCAACTCGTCTACATTTGTTGTCAAACACTTTTGACAACAAGCACGTTGACTGCGGAGAGACTTTTCGAACGCACTGTAGAATCCAGTTGAAGGCACAGTATTAATTAATATTAATTAAAATTAGTTAACTCTAAAAATATTTATAGTTTTAAAGAAATGATAATATATTTTTTTAGTTATCAAAAGGATTCAAACAGGCACTCCGTCGTCTCGTAATAATCAGTGAGAAGCGCCAGAAAGTGGCACGACGTTCATGCCAGAGGAACGTGGCCTACTGCCTAATTTTTTTTTTTTATGCAAGAATTAGGGGCCAAGGGTGAATGCCTGCCAAAACGCCCCGACGAAGAAGAGAGCCAAAAATCAAGGTCCAAGATTTTCGAGATGCCTGAACACTGCGTTTGAAAGATTGGAGGTCATAGACAGGGGGAAAGATGGATTGAGGAAGATTGTTCCACGGCTGAACGGTTGAGTTGATGAAAGATTGAAAATACCGATTAACCCTCGCGTTAGAAAGTTGGAGAGAAAAGGAATGAGAATGTGCCAGGTTATAATGGAAGGTTAGAAATTTTTAACAGTTGTTCATACAGGGTTGAACTAAATTGTGTTAACGCGACTACCTAAATCCAAGAACGATCATATAAAATAACATTATTAGTTCAACTCGTTTGAAACGTTCAGTATGACGGTGTACCGCGTACGACATATTTCGAGCAGACTATTATTTAGTTATGCCTTGGCAAAAGAATGAATAATATGGTAGAACCAAAATATATTTTGCTTTCAGGTCAATAACCGATTGTCCTTCAAAGCTTGTTTCAACAACTGTTTACACAAATTGCATAAAACCAGTTTCTCCGCGAAAGTCGAAGATCGCCAGCTGAGGCTGACAATGATCGCTCGTATGTAAAAATTTAAGAGGAACCTAATTTCGGTTTGTGACCGCCGGCCTTAGCTGAGAGATATATTTTTTTACCACCAAAATTTCGCATCGTTTATTTAGTTTTGAGCTTTGTTGAGCATTTGTGTGTGTGTGTGTGTGTGTGTGTGTGTGTGTGTGTGTGTGTGTACAGAGAGAAATCATGCTTTTAAAATAATAAAACGCCTTTAGTGAACCGTATTTTATTGGGATCAGACAAATCAGTCATAAAGTTATGACCATTTCTTTAATTTTTGCTGGCATTCGCCCTTGGCCCCTCCTTTCTACATAAAAAATAAGTTGGCTTCATTTCGTGAGTATAGAATTTTGTTGTGAATGCAAAACTAAAACGGACTAACGACTAACGACTAAAATGGACTAACGACTAGCGACTAAAACGGACTAACGACATCTGATCGACTTACCATAAAATCAACAAGTTATTGTGAGTTAATTTAGGTTAGTTTTTTAGTGTCGATGTTCTTGTTGTCTTGTTGACCAAATGGGTATAATTCCTAACTATTTCCAAACAACAGTCCATATATGCACCTATCCATAAACGGTTAATATCAGTTGTTTTGGTTTAAAATAAGTGCATTTCTTTTCAAAATTTAGTTTTTTACCTAACCTAACCTAACCTAAAATTTATTAAGTTTCTAATAAAGAGCAAAACTTTTAAATAACCAATTTGTTAAACGCATTCGTAACTCAGTCAGGAAGGCCAGAAACTGGAACAGCCAACAGCGCTCAGTCCAACCAATGCGGTTGTTTGTCTAACGCCTGTAATTATTATTATTACGAGTAGACTATCAACGAAAATTGAATTTTCGACCTCAGTGTTTTTACCTCGCTTATAGGGAAACACCGTTATCTACTGAGCTATGGACGCTAGCTTGGAATGTAATGTCGTAACGCGAAAAAAGACTACGTTTACGAAGGATTTCAGGGAGAGTGGTAAAGAAATTTATATGCTTATATATGTATAATGTGCATAATTGGGTATATACAGGGTGTGTGTGTGTGTGTGTGTGTGTGTGTGTGTGTGTAAAGTAACGCGAGTGAAGAGACAAATCCGATTTGAATTATATTAACGGGAGTGAACATGGACGAGTAATATTTATTACATGTACTTTATAACAACTGTAATGTACAACAGGTACTTCATAACAACTGTATAGTCGATAGTAAGGTTTATAAGAGGTATTGAAAATGTTTCTACGACTTAAAAAACAAATTGAAACTAGTTTAGACCAGTTCAAATTGGATTGGTCTCTTTACTCGCGTTACTTTATAAACACCCTGTAGTATTTAAGTTAGAATTAAATATCGAAATTGTAATATCATAAAGAAGTCAAGAAGTTCGTTTAGCTTTGTGGTGATTCTAATAAAGCATAATTTGTTGAATTTAAACAAATTGCTGTTAAAAAAACAGATACGCATAATTTGCTCGATCAACTAAATTATCTGTTTACTGCAGAAATTATTAACAAGAAAATTGATTCTGTAAAACAAACAAAAATATACATCACCTTTATTTTCGTTTGAGTCAACAAAACATTTTTCTCTGCGATACGAAGCTTCCAGGCACTGTTTGAAATGCGAGGTGTGCAAATGTTAGTTAGTAGTATGGGGGTAAAAAAGCAGCGTGGGAGTGGGTGGCACCCAGGGATGGGGCAAAATCCACGTGACCAAATACAAATACGTTAATTCAGGAAAAGTCAAATGCAAATACAAACACAAATATTCTAATTTTGAAATCATCAACACAAATACAATTACAAATACAAAATTTCAAATACAAATACAGGTACAAATGCATTAAGGCCTTATTTTCTAGTCTTCTCCAAAACGACATTTATGGTTTTTTTGCTATTAAATATTAACTAACCTGAAATGTGTCTATAAATATGTTGTGCTCTTGATAGACACAGCAACTGACTTGTGGCAGTACTTACAGACAACTGTGTACTGCTTAGAACCATTATCACCAGATTGTACAGGTCCAAAGTTACTAAAAACAATGCTAGACATGTCCCAATCTTTACATGAGACTACTAGTTACTAGTGATCACTGTTCTCAACACTTTGCAGTAACCTAGTATACTGATACCACAGAGTAGAGGTTTCACAGTGTTGCCTTTTAGTGTTGCCACTTTATAAATTGCAGGAAAGTAAAACTCTAGTGATTTCTAAAAAGTTTTTTTTGTAAATGTGTCTTAGATTCCGTTAATAATGCAGTTTAAACTTTAAAACTGCAAAACCTACTGTATATCTACTGTGTATCTGGAAGCAAAAGGAAATACAGCAAATACAGGCATTAAATATAAATACAAATACACCACCTTTAGAGGTTCACAAATACGTATTTGGCCCCAGCACTGGTGGCACCGTTCCCTGTTCGTCCAAGTCGATAGAGTGTAGGGGGTGAGGGGTGATAACACTGGCATTCGTACTATAAATTAATAGTATGAATTTTAGGGGCCACCACTTTTTTATTTAAAAAACTGTTTATATATATATATATATAGGGGTTAGACAAAATAATATGAACACCTTGATAAATGGCGGTTTTTATTCTTAATATGGAGTTGGTCCTCCTTTAGCGGCAATAACAGCAAACCCTGCTCCAGTTCCTCCAAAAACGCCGGCGGTGGGAATCGGCTTCTGACCTGCTGCTCCAACTGACACCACAGATGCTCGATAATGTTAAGATCCGGGGATTGTGGAGGCCAATCCAAGCGTTCTACTTCACTAACATGCTCTTCAAACCAGTTTTTAACGACCCCAGCGGTGTGAATTGGTGCATTATCATCCTGGAAGACGGCGCCGCCATTGGGAAACAGCGTTTGGACCATGGGATGGACCTGGTCAGCCAATATTGACAGATAGACCTGGGCGTTAACCCTACCATGCAGTACTACAGCTGGGCCAAGAGTATTCCACGATATTGCTGCCCAAACCATCACAGAGCCGCCTCCATGCTTAACGGTTGGGGTCAAGCAGTCTGGGTCATAAGCATCTTTAGGCTGTCTCCAGACGTAAACTCGACCGGAACATGGAAATAGCGTAAAGGAGGATTCGTCGGAGTAGACTACATTCTTCCACTGGTCCATTGACCAATTCTTATGGTCATTACACCATTTTCTGCGCCGCTCAATGTTGATGTGCGAAAGGAAGGGTTTGGCAATTGCAGCCCTCCCATGGTATCCAGCTCCATGGAGCTCACGACGTACAGTTCTGGTCGATACCGGGCTTGCAAGATGCTGGTTAAGCTCTGCAGTCACTTTTGGAGCTGTAGTCTTATGGTTCTTTGTCACAATGCGCTTTAGCACCCGGCGGTCTCGATCACACGGCTTCTTCTTGCGTCCACTATTGCATTTGTCGGTACTTGTCTTTCCATGGTTTGGTATGCAGACATGACCATAGAGACAGTTCCTTTGGATACATTGAACATCTGAGCGGTTTTCGTCACGATGCACCAGCCATCCGCGCTCCGACAATTTGCCCTCTTTGAAGTCTGACAGGTCTTTCATAACTGCTAATTCATAATTCACTCAGATCTGTGAAAACAACGTGAGGGTTATAACATGACGTATACACTCTCTGTTACGCATTTAAATAGGTTTGCCAGTCATTTGACCGTTTACTTTGTGTCTGAGCAGTCCGTAAAGATAACCGGTGAAATCGGCGGAAGTTCATATTATTTTGTCTAACCCCTGTGTGTATATATATATATATAATATATATATATATATATATATATATGTATAGAAACGACGTAAGTATAGAGGAGTGTTCTGCACACGAGGAAGAGAAATAACAAACAAATGAAAATAAGGCACCCGCAGAACACTCCTCTATACTTACGTCGTTTCTATACGTTAATATACTGCGCGGTCATTGCAGTTATATATATATATATATATATATATATATATATTATATATATATATATATATATATATATATATCATAAATGCCCAAGTTCGTCGAATATTGTGCAAATTTTCATTCGTGACCATTTTTTTTCTCAGTAGGTCGAACTTTATAGAGGGTGAGCTACTTATATTTGACACATTTATTTTTTTAATAAATCAGGACTGAAGAAGGTAATGCAAGTTTTTATTATATTAAAGTGAAGTACAAACAAGGTTAAATTGTTATACTATCACAGGTCTTCGTTTTAGAAGTCACATTCTTTGAATGATGTCCTTCACAACTTACGCATTCTTTGCATCGAACCAAGGCTACTTCTAAGACAATTTTAGTGATGCATTATTTTTTTTTTTTTTTTTTGTATTTGCCCAGGTGGGTAAACAGTTCCCACGTACAGAGAGATTTCATCCACCTACTAAAATAAAATAAAAGAATATATATATATAAGCATATGAGTATATAGGCCTTACAAGGCAAGTAATTATTACAAGTATTTCAACAACAACAACTTATTACTACTTTTCTGCTACTTTTCTACACCAAACAGATTCAAACATTTGTCGTAGCGTGGGCCAAGGTTTCCGATGGCGGTCAAGTAAAATGTAGGGTCCTTAGTTTTTAAACAGTTTTGTACGGCCGCTTATGCATCAGGATCGTTTTGAAATTGTTTACCTCCGGGGTGTTCCGTTAGGGCTGGAAAGAAATGGAAGTCGCTTGGTGCAAGGTCAGGACTATAAGGGGGATGATCCATGACTTCCCAACGTAACGACTCCAAAAGCTGGCGTGTTTGATGGTCCCAAAACTCGTTACCATCACCTTATCAGCTGATGGTGCAATCTTGAACTTTTTGGCTCGTGGTGACAAACAATGTTGCCACATATGCTTAACAAAAATTGTACTACCAACAATAGTATTGTACTATGCATATGCAGCGGTAATTAACCTTGTAAACTTGCTTTTTGAACAACCCTCATACATATGATTTGATTTGTTATTTATGATCAAATACAAATACAAAAAAATATTTTAATCCACCCATTAATATTGTCTTAGAAGTAGTCCTGCATCAAACTACTCCATTGTTCACCACTGTCCTCAGTGTGTCTTCACCAATAGCAGCGTTGGTTTCATTAATCCTGATTTTAAGTTTATCTCTACTTTTGGACTATTTTATGGAATTTTTAAGGCAACAGAGTGGGGAAAAGATAAGTTTTCGGTTCATCACTGTTTTCTGGCCACCCAGATACCCAGACCTGTCCACTGTCCCCACCGGATTTTTTCTTTGGGGATTATTGAAGAGCAAAGTTTACAAGACACGTCCCAAAAGTAGAGATGAACTTAAAATCACGATTAATGAGGCCATCGCTGCTATTGGTGAAGACACATTGAAGACAGTAATGCAGTGATTCAATGCAGGGAATGCATCATTTGTGAAGGACAGCATTTAAAGAATGTATGTTTTAAGACAGACCTGTGAACCTTGATTTTGGCTCTTTCTTATAAAAGTGAGCATTTGCCAGATCCATCCCCTCCCCACTCTACGCGGAGTGGTGCATATCTGGATTGTTGGACATTCCCCACGTGGGAAGGCGTGGGGTAGGGTGGTGTGCCGTGGCGTAAGTCAAGTGGGTTTCTAACACATTCAAATCAATGGTTAAAAGTGGCATCAGACATGCTCCACGTGGTGTGGCGTGGCGTGTGGCAAGTGGATTTCTACCTTTACTGCGTTGTTATGCATAGCCCGAAGGTGGCCTGTCATGATGCTAGCTAGCTTCATTCCATTTACTGTAAACTCCCTCTCTCTCTCTCTCTCTCTCTCTCTCTCTCTCTCTCTTTAGGATCTGTCTTGATTGTCACCTGCCGTTTTGGATTCATAACAATAAAAAAGTTTTTTTTTTTAAATAATATAATTATGTTATTAATAATTTATCGGGCAGTGTTACTTTACTGATTTTTTTATGGCTAACGCAGACGATTTTATTCAGTCTCGAAAAGACCTATATGCAGTAAAGGATTAAGCAAACGTCTCTTAACCCTTTACTGCGCAAAGGTCTTTCCCAGACTGAACAAAATCGTCTGGCGTTAGCCAGAACAAATCAGTAAGTAGCACTGCCCGATAAAGGCCCTTTTCTGACTGAAAATAAGAACAACTCAATCCAGGGAGAATTCCTACTCAAGATCAACTGACTAATAATAACGTTTGGCCTTCATTGCATACTAAATTTAACTTAGCTAGTTTATAGCCAATTTTTAGGTCTGTTACAAGCAGTGTTCTTAAACGAACTATTATGAACGAACAGCTGATTTTACTTTGCGCGCGACTGCCGTTACCGGGTCTCGATCCCGAGGCCGATGGATTTGTAGTCAGCGACGCTAACCATTGCATCGCCTCTTTCCTAAAACGAAAAGTAAATACCAGCAACAAATTTACTAATTTTCTTTGTACTTATATATATATATATATATATATATATATAGATATATATATATATATATATATATATATATAAGCACACCGGACAAAAATTAGTCACCCCTAATAGCACCGATAGTAGGAAGTTCAAGGTCACACAGAGGGCGCTGATGTAGCATTGGTAAGTGACAAGTAGCGGTGACGTAGCACACAGGATCAGATCTGTTTCGTGAGGTGGTGAAGAACAAAGTGTGTGTTGGATATAGTCTGCAAAATGGGTCGTGAGGCAGACGTTACTCAGTGGCAAAAAGGAGCCATCGTGTTTGGCAGAGCCCACGGACACAAAATGTCTGAAGTAGCCCAATTTGTTGGTGTGTCAACGCGTACTGTCCAGCGAGTTTACAAAGAGTGGTGTAGTTCGCAATCAACTGACAATCGATGGCGTAACTGTGGCCGGAAAACAATTCTCGACAATAGGGGCCGCCGCCATGTTTCTCGTCTAGTAACTGCAAATCGTTTTCAAACCAGAGAACAATTGCTCCAAGAAACCAATGAGGTTCTCCAGCGACCAATTTCCGAACGGACATTGCGACGAGAACTGCATGCGATGGACATCTGGAGCAGGGTACCACGGAAGAGGCCGCTGTTAACAGCAAGTCACAAATTGGCACGTTATAAATGGGCTCAGAGCACAAAACTGGACTGCGGCAGATTGGAAACGTGTAATTTGGTCCGATGAGTCCCGTTTTTGTTTGTTCTCCAATGATGGAAGGCGACGAGTACATGCAGGTCCAATGAAGCCTTTAATCCTGAATGCGTCGAAGGTGTTGTTCAGGCTGGAAACAGAAAGTGAAGCGCAGGACTCTGGCGGAACTTCGGGACCGGCTGATGAACGAGTGGCAGAAAATCGATGTTCAGTACATGTACAACCTCGTAGAGTCTCTGCCTCGCCGGATTCGTGCGGTTATCAAGGCCAGAGGCGCCGTCACACGTTATTAGGTACATTCTGAGAGGGGTGACTAATTTTTTGTCCGGTGTGCTTATATACAGGGTGTATCTAAATTACGTTAACACTTCTATGGAAGAATATTTTCCATAGAAGTGTTAACATAATATATAACACCTCTATGGAAAGTATTCTACCATAGAAGTGTCAACATAATTTAGACGCACCCTGTATATATATAGATAATATATATATATATATATATATATATATATATATATACTGTATGTTTATTTTGTACCATAGTGCATTTTATGTATATTTTCATTACATATTTATTGGTTCTTATTGGTTCCATTTTTCCATTTTCTTCTTATGGGGTTCATTTCCATGCAAATTTACATGAAATACAGAAGCATTTGGAAGGCAAGCAATTCTTTTCAAGTTAGAATGGCATAATGCCTTTATAAAAGTGGACTAATTTAAAGGGACAAAAAAATGCCTAAAATGCCTTTCTGCTTATAAACAAAATAGAACTCCTTCTTCGTTTGCAGCGCCGCAGTGGTAAAAATTGAAACTATTCACAGTTATTACGTTAAAATTTTAACGTATTTACATCTATAGCTCGCATGCTGTAGATGTAAAAATAGTTTTCATTTTTACCACGGGTAACGCGTTACTTGAAGCGGTGTCTCCACGTCAGAGTTATGATAGAAATTTGTCAGAAACGGTGTAAACCGTTTCCCTTTATATAAGCGAAGTGATAACAGAGGTCGAGGGTTCGACTCCTGGTAGTATTGCTAATAATAATAATTAGAAGATTAGTTGGTCTGAGTGTTATGCCATTGTCCCTCCTGACTAATTATTGTTGGTGTTGTTTTCGGCATGGTTGTACAACGAATGTAAAAATCAAATTCTATGCGTTCATGGAATTGATTTATTGGGGTTTTTTAACCTCATTCGCAACATCTAAGGTCATATGACGGAGGGGACTTACTACAGCTTTACGTGGGATCCGAACCACGGGTTGCTACATAATCCGGGCGCGGAGGACGGTCTCCTGGAAAGAATCGGCAAATTTTAAGGGGATTAACTCCGTTTCCGTTGACCTTATTTGGAATGCCACTTTTTAGTAAATATAAGTTCTAACACAAATATAAAACCATTAAAATGATATCTAGAGTCGGCTCTATAATGAGCAATAAACTTTTGTCTCAATACGGGATTGTTATTTTATCATGATCCAATACGGAGTTTAAAAAAAAAATACACTTCGTGCTTTTTACAAGCTTCGAGATCGCTCGTCCGTTTCTTCGCAGTTTGGCTTCGACAAATAAGGAACTTACGTCTTTTTACCTTTGGCTTAGTTTTTATGTAGGAAGAAAAGACGAAGAAAAAATAGGAAGGACAGAGCCAAAATCAAGATCTGAAGTGTTCGAGATTTATGGACACTCTGCATTTAAAGGAGTGGAGGTCATAGACAGAGGGAAAGATGGAGTGAAGAAGATAGTTCCGCAGTTGAACGGTTGAGTAGGTGAATGATTGAGAATATCGATTAATCCTTGCATTGGAGAGTTGGACAGAAAAGGAATGATAATGTGTCGAAAGTCTAGTACTGCGTGTTCTCCTTAAAGGAGGAGACGTGTAGTTAGAGAGTTCAGAAGAACAGTGTCCGTTATAATAGCGATAGTAAAGCGAGAGTAAGGAAACACTGTGGAAAGAGAGAGGGACTGAAAACTGCCAGTTTGATTCCACCCGGTCAAGTAGAGCTGTGTGGGTTGAGCCACCCGATACATGAGAAGCGTATTCCATACAGTGGCGGAAAAGACCCCCGTAAAGAGAGAGCAACTCAATGTGGGCGAAAGAACTGCGGAGCCGGTACAGCACACCTAACCTCTTATAAGCTGAGAGATAGAGAGATAGAGAGATATAGAGATAGAGAGTACATGTGATTTTTTCTAAGAAAGATCACGAGGAAGGAAACATCAAAAATGTTAAGAGGAGAGGAAGGATTGAACTGTGTATTGTTGAACGTAAGAGGATAGTCGTGTGGAAGATTGTGACGAGTAGACAGATGAAAGAACGGAGTTTTTGAGGGATTCAAAGCCGCAAGGTTTTCTCTGCCCCCGTCAGAGATATCAGTAAGATCAGAGTTCAGGTGCACCATAGCCGTCCTACGCAAAGCATGGAGTGGCTGTTGAGAGGGACGCTTTAGGAAGCGGATGGAGAATAAAGGGTGGAATCATCAGCATAGGAGTGAATAGGACAGGAAGTGCGACTTAAAAGAAAATTAATAAATGAAAAGAAGAGTGTGGGTGACAGGACAAAGCCCTGAGGAACACCATTACTAATTGCTTTGGAGAAGAACAGTGTCATCTACAACTGCAGCTATCGATCGGGCAGAAAAGAAATCAAATATAAAGGCACAGAGAGAAAGACAGAAACCGAAGGAGGGCAGTTTCGAAATCAAGAATGTGTGCTAGACTCTCTCAAAAGCCTTTGATATGTCTACCGCTATAGCAGAGGTTTCACCAAAATCCCGAAAGGAGGATAACCAACAGTCAGAGAGATATGCAGGAAGATTGCCAGTAAAACGTCCCTTGCGGAACCCATACTGTCGATCTGAAGGAAGATTGTGAGAGACAGGTGTTTAAGAATCTTCCTGTTAAGGATAGATTAAATTAGAAAGAAAAGAAAACAAAGGAATTGGACGATAGTTGGAGGGTTGAGTGCAGTCACTCTTCTTTGGGACAGGCTGAATGAAACCGAACTTCCAGCCAGAAGGAAAAGTACCAATTGAAAGACAAAGACGAAAGAGTTTGCCTTGGCAGGCTGCTGGCACAGAAGCACAGTTCTTGAGAACAACAGGACCGTAGGCCTTCCTACAGTTGAGCCCAGATAGGGCAAAAAAAACATCTTTAGAAGATATTCTAATTTCAGACATAATTAAGTCAGAGAGAGGAGTTGATGGAGGAACAGCACCAGAATCGTCCAGGGTTGAGCTGGAGACGAAAGTTTGAGCGAAGAGTTCAGCTTTATCAGGAGAAAAAACGACAACAGCCGTCAGAATTTAAAAAGGGAGGGAAAAAAGTAAAGTTGTTGGAAAGTTCTTAGCTAGGTGCCACCAAGAAGAATTAGAATTAGATAAGTTTACACGTTTTTGTCTGATGAAAGAATTTCTGGCGAGTATTGGCAGCGAGGGAGCCAGAAGTGGGGACATTTATGTTCCCCTCCCAAGGGGTCTCAGAGGCTCTTCAAGACGTTGCCTTTTTTCTAATTTTTGAAAAGATTGTATAAGATGATTGTACGTGTGTTGTGAGGAACAGGGAGAGAAGTGTGTTTGAGAGCATGCTGGACTACTCACAGGGTAGATGAGACGGAAAAAGATCAGCTAAGGAGGACAGTCAAAGGAGAAACGGGAGTTCCAACACTCCCATTCTCCTGCCTAACGTCCCCAACGGAGTACTTCCCAGATCAATTGGTGTTTACATTCTCCTTTATTGGCAGTCCAGAGCTTTTCTTCAGTACGGTATTATTATTATTAGAGATATTTAAAATAAAAAGATACGATGTAACATTTTATTCTTACATTTGTATATATTTTGTATGAAAGATTCATCCAGACCATGAACAAAAGTTATATAACAAATTAAAAAATAACTATTATGTTGTACAATTAGCAAAAAACCCTCAAGTCATGTTGGAAGATGTACTGGCAGTGAGTACTTACGAGTAGATAGTGTAGATTAAATAGTTTTACGTAAGCTCAGAAGCCTAAAAACATTACTACTTTGCTGTCCAATTTAAATAACATAGTCTATGAATTTGAATTTGACAAGTCTGCTACATGCATAGAAGCTAAACGTATAAATAAATAAATGCTCTATGTCGTTAACATGTTTACAGATGCAAAAGCTTTAAAATTACAATCGTTAAACACTAATTAAAAGGTAATAATTAAGCCTAGGATAATTATGCATTTAAAAATGGTTATACTCTATTTGCATGGAAATATGCAGCCAAAATGTAGGAAATAAGCATTTAAATAGGCTCTATCAGATTGTTCTTTGCTTTAGGTAAAAGTTAGGACTTTGGAGAGGGTACGAGGCAACCTATTACAAAAAGATTAAATATATGCAATATTATTAATAAAAGCTTAAAAACAGGATAAACTAAAACTAAAATAATGCAATCTGACATGTGCATCGCACACGTACAAAAACAATACAACATATAACATATAACTTAGAACATAGAACAGCAATGTACAAAATAGAGTCGCACTTTATGACAACTTGGTGTGTACTAAACGTTCGAAGACAAACTTTTGCCTATTATCGGCAAGAAGATTTTTGTATTCCAAAACCACTCATTCAACATTGCAAGATACATTTGGTACATATTCTAACTTTAGAATGTCTCCAATTTCAAATTGTTTAAGAGGGACATCTTTGTTTGGCAAAATTTAACTTATTTTTTTCAAACGATTGTAACCAATGTCTTTATTCAAAAGTACCTTACTCAATTCTTCAATGAAATTTCTCTTCCCAAAATTACTGAAAACATCCGCAACTACCCCTACTAGCTCGATGCTCTAGTGTGATCACTCCATGGTTATTTCTAAAAGTATACATTTTAAAACTAAATCTTAAGACCTATGGACTTTCTTTCAAAAAATGACTGAAATACGCATTTGCATACGCAGATAAGCAAATGCAGAATTACTCTAGGCTAATGAATAACAAAGAAAAATATATGTTCCTTCACTATCTTACAAAATCATTTATTATTTTGTTGCTTTATCTTCAGCACGGGAAGAAGAGGCTTCAAGATTCTTAAATGTATGTCAAAACTGGAGGTTCTTTTTTAACACTTTATTCCAAAAGAGGGTGTCCCACGAGATTGAAGAAAAAAAAGTGTGGCATTAGCCGGAATAAAATCAGTAGAGTGGACAGTATGCAACAAACGGTTAATGACCATTTCTTCGCACAGATTCTGAAATTTAAAAAACATTCACTAAGTAAAAGAATTTCACACACACACACACACACACACACACACACACACGCGCGCGCGCGCGAAGACGAGGATTAAAACGTTCCGTCTGTGATATTTGTGTGAGAATTTTGTCTTACTTTTATAATTATTTAACTTTTGTGTATATGTCATCGTTTCAGACTTGCTGAAGATGATTCCAGTTGAGATTCGAAACAACTTGTTGGTTGGCATAAATATTATATACCGTCGTTTTAATCCTTATCTTTCTGCGTAAACTCAGGTTTCCTAGAAACCGATCAATAGTTAATATATATATATATATATATATATTATATATATATATAATATATATATATATATATATATATATATATATATAAATAAACTGTTTTGGACACTATTTTGGACACTATTTTTGTTTTATATACTATGCACATTTCTTCTAAAGTTATATTGTTATATAACAGCGGTATTTAACCTGTTTGGCGCTGTTACCCCTTGAGCTAGCCAACTAAAGCTAATTAACTCCTTCCATTTTAAATGGAAAATATAAGAAAATAACAGCTGTAAATTTTAGTGGAACTACAGTATAACTCAGCTTTTTTTTTTTTTTTGGACAATGGCGCCAGCTCGTTATCTCCTGTAAAAGGCTGAATTACCCCCGGGAATATCCCTCCAAAAAATTACATATATATATATATTTATTTATTTCATATATGCCCATTTGCCTACACACACACACACACACACACACACACACACACACACACACACACTCGCATCTCCACATAAGCTAAGTACCCACGTTTTTACTTCCATATTCCAAGTATGGAATAAATGGACAAGAAGCAAGTAAGGGAAAGAAGTGTGTTTTGTTGTGAAATGCGTGAAAGTAGTATGGTGTTGACGTAAGTTGCAGTTGCAACCTTTTCTGTGGATGACCCTCCTCTTCCTCCTCTTCTTCTTCCTCTTCCTCTTTCCTCTTTACCAATATTGCAATGCTACAAAATGGACATTTGCAATGTTGTTGTATTGTAAACCCCTTTCCCTAGTACATCTCCATAAATACGGCCCTCTTCATCTTTCTTCATTTACTTTAGTCCTGCCTTTACCTAACTCACATTTTCTTTTGCGTCAAATAATTATCATACTTTTTTTTCTTTGCAATTTACGATACATCCCGTTTTCTTTTTGACTATCGTGGAGAAGGCTGTCTTTAATTTTTTTTAAATCTCGTCCGAAAGTCAATTTTCCATCTTTTATTTTCTCCTTTACTACAAAGGCTACTACTGTATGTTAGTACAGTATTTGAAAATGATTCTGTTTTAAAATTTTAGATTTATTTGTTTCAGCATTGAAAAATAAATAAATTACGTAATAAATAAATAATATGATTTTGGTTGTAAATAGAAGGATGACTTCTGTATTTTTACTGTATGTCTAAAATTTTGGATTTTATATCTGATAATATATGGTACTTTCCTGTTATCCCGGACCCCAGACTTTTTGTCAGATCGCACGCCACTTGTCAGTGCGAAATTTCATTGCCAGTTTTCTTTTCTTTTAAATGTTAAGTAACTAACCAAACCTAACCTAACCTAAAAAGGGGTTAGGTTAGGTTAGGTTATTTACTTAACATTTAAGAAAATAAAAATTTGGCAATGAAATTTGGCAATCTGGCAAGTGGCGTCCGAATCTGGCAAAAAGTCTGGGGTCCGGGATAACAGGAAAGTACCTAATTTATTTTAACAGGAAAGTACCTAATTTATTTTAAAATATTCTTAAACCAAAAAAAAAAATTTTCAATTTTCACAGTTTAAGATTCTTAGCGTCATTTTTCACTATTTTTTTTAATGCAGGAAGGAGGGGCCAAGGACGAATGCAACTCCCCTATTAATATCTTAAACACTAAATTTCACTTAGCTCCAGTTAAATTAAATTGTAAATAGTAAGATAAAGGCCGGGTGATGCTCGGGAGTGGGGGGGGGGGGGGGGGGGGGATAATTTATAGTAAATTCCAGATGCCCACTGGTGAGCAGCGGGTTGTAGTAGTAGTAGTACTAGTAGTAGTAGTCCCTTCGTACAGGTCGTCAACTAAGCTAGACCAGAAGGGTCGTTGCCCTAAAGAACATAAACTTCGTAATGAAACCTATTTGCATAAAAAAAGTTTATCCTCTTCACGGCTTTTATTTTCAAAAGTGGTCCATGATGCAAGTAAATAATTAACATTTTTAAATGAAATAACTGATCATATGACATAAATTATGTTAAAATAAACCTGCAAATCCTAAAAACGTTACACTCAACAAATTCAGTATATAACCCGAAGGGCCAACTACGAGCAGTTAACGGACAAGGAAAGTTCCGTTCGAAACCAAGACAAATACAAAAGTGTCAAAGTGTCAGAGTTGAAATAAAAATGCAATAAAATGGTAAAATTTGCATATAACTCGGAATTTCCATTTTCATAAAAAAATCCATTTTTCTTAAGCTTTTTATGTTTTCAAATGTGGTGTTCATTATTTGGGCAAATGAGCCAAAGAACGTATTCTTTAAAGTTAAAACTGACGCACGGTTTGGGCTCTACAGTATTTGCAAAAGAATAGGGATCTTTTCCGTTTGAGGGCTAGCAGCGAATTTTAATGAAAATCGGTATACTCATGTATCATAGTTTTGGTCACTGATTTTGTTAATTTTGGTCACTGATTTCAAATTTAACGTAACCAATCGTCAAGGGCGTACAGTTGACCTAAACGGGCATTCAATTGACCTAACCGGGCATTCAATTGACCTAACCGGGCATTAATTCTTGATTTCTTTTTCTGCTACTTTTACAGATCTGCCGGGATCCTTCAAAAAACGTATTCTTCGTAAAGTTGCACTTTTTACAGTTTGACCGACGCTTTTGGCAACGAAAGAACTGAGTATTTTTATCAAAGGAACGCACTTTCCCACACTTAGAGCACTTTTTCATAAACAGTAGCAGTTTGTGACTCTGGCTAAATTTAACACAATCCTCTGTAACTAGTTTAAGCTAGTTAAAACACATATTAATTATTTAAAGTGCTCTAACATGTTTGTTTTTCATTTCTCCAAAAAATGAAAGTTATTTTTGAAATCAGTGACCAAAACTACATTAGTATACCGATTTTCATTAAATTCGCTGCTAGCCCCCAAACGGAAAATACCAAAGAATAGGACATCAGATGTGAATAAAACACGCTAAAAACTAGTAAAAATCTGGATTAACCTAACCTAACCTAACCTTACCTACGTAACCCTATTCAAACAACTTTAACCCCACGCGCTAATCAGCCGTTCAAAAGTGATGGATCACTGATCGCGCAGACGCATAGGTGTCGCGCTAATTACTGAGAACATTGCTGATTGGCCATTGATTCTCTCTTCTCAAGCCCTGTCATGGTGGTCGGTAAAACATATGCAATTTCTGAAGATTCTTATCGGGTCTTGGAACAACTTTGTAATAATGCATTTTCACAGACTTTCAAATACAATTTCATGGATTCCAGACCATGAGGAATCTTAAGATAATACTCACTATTATAGATTCAGGTTGCAACCAGGGCCGCCTAGAGCTGCCACGGGCTCCGGGAAGGATTGGTATATGGGCACCCTGTTTACTCAGTATTTTATTATGAGTGTTTCTTGTGTACATAACAAGCAAACTGATTATATGTCCAAGTCACTATTCAAAACATACAATATGAATAAACAACTCGGAAGAAAATGACCATTTTATTTTTCGAATCAATTATATTAATTCTATCACCATACAATTTACAAATGCAGTATCAGTCCATGCAGGCAAGACAATTGTTTACTGCAATATTTTCATAATTAGAAGTGTACTTTCTTTGCCTTCTCTCTAGCAAAATGGTAAATGATTCTGATGAAATTTAAAGTACGGGCTAACTGGCTTTCAATTACATTGGTTCCCAGATCTGTCAGTCGGTCTTGGGCATTGGTGGACCACAGATAATATTTTATCTGTTTCAGTTTGATTATGATAATCTCTATAAAATGTATGTTCATTAATTATATTTCCTTTCTGTTATTTAATCAATTGCTTTATCAATATTTTTAGATTTTATCCCCCCCTCTTTCCGGGCCCCGGGGATTTATCCAGGCTTCCTCGCCCTCTCGGTGGCCCTGGTTGCAACTTATACTAAAATATAACCTTACTAAGTAATTTCCGTAAATATAAAGATAATACAGCAACAAAATATACTTTTGGCTTACTCCTTACAAAATTCAAGGGACTTTATTTTGATGTCAACTTACAAATTACATCAACATCTTCAAACTATGTTCACTTTATAGGAATTTTAAGTTCAATTAAACTATTCCAGTGACGGTCCAACTCTCCAACGCAAGGGTTAATCGGTATTTTCAATCTTTCATCTACTCAACCGGTCAACTCTGGAACAATCTTCCTCAATCCATCTTTCCTTCTGTGAGTCCTATCTCTGACATTCAATCTTTCAAACGCAGAGTGTCTAGGCACCTCCAAGAACCTGGACCTTGATTTTAGCTCTCTTCTTCTTCTATGGTTGTGGCACTTTTTCGAGCATTTGCCCTTGGCCCCTCCTTCCTGCATAAAAGAAATCTAAAAACAGTCAATATTCAAGATCAATACCGTTAAATTTTCAAAACCGCGTTATCAATTTACTTAACTATTGCCTATCAAACTCTGTAATTTAAAATTAACTTTCATTACGTACAATCAAATATATTTTGCAACACTTTTACTACAATTAACATTGCAACTCATGAAAAACAAAATTTTCGAGATATTCATGAGATTTTTTTCAAGATGGATAAAAAAATGTTGGTGTTCCTCTAATCTGCTATTGTGTGATTATTTTCATTAGAACTTTAAATTAAAATAAAATAAAATAATACAATAATTATTAAAATAATACACTTTTTCACACGAGAGTCCACTTCCTTCAAAAACGACTCAATTCTTATTCTCTGAACATTCTTGGTGTTCACATTTCTCGTAATCTTTCCTGGAAAGATCATACAAACTGTTTCAGAAAGAGCGTATGTATATAAGCGGTTAAGTATACTGTATTGGCTCCGCGGTTTCTTCACTCCTACTCAGTTACTGTATCTGTACAGGGGTCTTGTCCGCCCCTTGTATGGAGTACGCTTCTCGTGTGTGGGGTGGCTCAACCCACGCAGATCTACTTGACCGGATGGAATCAAAGGCTTTTCGTCTCATCAATTCCCCGCCTCTTATTGACTGTCTTCAATCCCTCTCTGTTCGCGGCAATGTTGTCTCACTCTCTCTTTACTCTCGCTATTATAACGGACACTGCTCTTTTGAACTCACCAATTACATGCCTCCTCCTTAAGGAGAACACGCAGCACCAGACCTTCTGCACTTTCTCATTCCTTTTCTGTCCAACTTTCTAACGCAAGGATTAATCGGTATTTTCAGTTTTTAATTTACTCAACCGGTCGACTGTGGAACGAGCTTCCTCAATCCACGATTCCCCATGTCTATGACCTTCAATCTTTCAAACACAGTGTCCAGGCATCTCGAAAACCTTGGGTGGGCCTTGATTTTGGCTCTCTTCTTCCTCAATGGCAATCGGGGGGGGACCTTTTTGCCGGCATTCGCCTCTTTCCTGCATATATATATATATATATATATTATATATATATATATATATATATACACACACACACACACACATATATATATATATATATATATATATATATATATTTATACAGGGTGTCCCAAAAAAGTCCATAGTTTTATTTTCCCGTTATTTTATAATAGATGTGTATTTTATTATTGGTGTTTCTTGTTCAGAAAGGTAACAACAGATTGGGGATTTTAATCCGCATAGGCCTATAAACATATACGTATACACTTCTAATCTTTCATTACTTAATAACTCATAAATATTGTATATTAAAAACGTTCTTTTATTAATTCATTCTTAAAGTAATATCTTTTTTTAATTTCTAGGTTTGAAGTGCGTCTGCTGACCATTACCCACCCATCTTCTTCCTCGAATAGAGTTCGTCTGATTGAGGGATATGAAGCTCTTCCCCTACTCTCTGGCTTGACTAAGGTCTGTAAGCTGTTTGTAACCTGACGAGCTCGTGTGCCCTCTTCTTCGGTGTGAGGGCGGGGGCAGGGATTCAAACGCCTCTCCCTTGCAGCAAAAGGCAAAGGAAATAGTTCCTGTCACTGCTCTTAATGTTGTCGAAGGTGTTGACTCTCATCTCCTGTTGATCAACTGCAACATCAGGAGCAGAAGTCCTTAACCCTTCGGGATACATTTCCACACCACTTGCGAAGGCGTAATTGGGGACGGGAATTTCATTCCGTAACTACCCGACGCGCTCATAGCTGGGGTCCTTACACGCTGCACGATTTCCTTTCGAGTAATTGGACTTTGGGAGGAGCGCTTCTTTAATTCTGATCGGAATTGTTCAAACGAAGTCGCGTTCTTCTGATTTGGAACCACATTATATTGTTTGTGGAGCACTGGTACGTCAACGTCATCCACAGAAATTACTTGAATTCTAAGTCAGTCACGTAGAAGGCAATGCTGTTTTCATTTTCCAGAAGGGTCGACACTTTATAATGTCTTTAACCATTTAACGACGGTCGGTACAACAAACAAACAACAAACAAGACTGGTGGTGTTTCAAATACACGCATTCATAATTCAACCCTACAAAAAAATTCCGGCGTTAGAGGGTTAAGGGCGTTCTCGTTTCTAGAGTTACCTCTACGAATTCGAAGGGTACCGGTGAACAAGGTGTTTAACTGTACCCTCGCATATTTCACTTCCTCTGTATCGTAAAAATCTTGACAGACACAAGAAGGTCAGACTTAATATGATTTACTTTATGAAAGTAGCCACAGGTCTCAGTTCTGGGTCCACTGTTAATTTGATTATATATAAATGACCTTCCCCGTTCCTCAGATATACTTAACTTCATAATGCTTCCAGCAGATGATACAACTGTGTCTGTTTCTTGCTAAGATGTTAATTCAGCTAAGAATATATTTAATTCAGAATTCATCAGTGTAATGAAATGGTTGACCAGTGCATTATTTAAAGAGTTAAACCTACTAAAGCTCAATGATGTAATCAAACCGGCACATTTTATTTTTATTTACGAGTGTAAGAACAAAATCATTAACTTACAATGGGTAAATAGATACGGTATATCGTAACTCGTATCAGACCGGAAATATGATAGATCAAAGCATGTTATACCTCAATTTAGATTGTCTTCATCTCAAAAGCTACCCATTTTCATTGGATTGAAACTATGGAATGATTTAAATACTGATCTAAAAAATATTATGAATGTAAATTCGTTTAAAACCAAGTTCAAATCTCGATTAATAATGGCATACTAATAAAAATCTAGGATTAATGTACATTACTATTGTTTGTTCATTTCTCGTGTGTAATCTAGGATTAAAGACACATTACTCATGCTTATTCAGTTCTTATCTCTCATGTATAATATTGATTTCTTTCTATGGTATTGGTATAATACCTTTAATAATGACCTTACATTTGTCATATCGAAAATAATAATTTAAGATTAACCCTCAACCATTATCGCGGGGTCAGGAAGGACCCCCCCACTCATTTAAATTTTGTATGACCAAGAAATTAAGATAGTGGTTGAGGGTTAATACATACCTTAACTATTAATAATACTCATTTATTTATTTATTATTAATAATAACTATCTGTTTTATTTTTAATAAGAGCCAAGTAAAGCCTAAAGTTTAGGCAAAATTAAATAAAATAAATAGTCCAGCTTCACTGGACCAGTTTATTTATGTTATTGTAAATTGTAAAACTAATATATTTATTTTATTATTAATAAAGGGTATTCAATTAAAAAATATAAAACACAACAGAGGATTTGCTGCAGATGACATCATCGTAATTGAGTAGAGGGGAAACAAAATCTCGTTGGGTCAGTGTGAATGGTGGGGATGGGTGAAAAGAGGGGGAAGGGAATGCTTAAGGGGGTGGGTGAAAAGAGGGGAAGGGAATGCTTGAGGGGGTGGGTGAAAAGAGGGGAAGGGAATGCTTGAGGGGGTGGGTGAAAAGAGGGGAAGGGAATGCTTAAGGGGGTGGGTGAAAAGAGGGGAAGGGAATGCTTAAGGGGGTGGGTGAAAAGAGGGGGAAGGGAATGCTTAAGGGGATGGGTGAAAAGAGGGGAAGGGAATGCCTAAGGGGGTTCCCACTTCTTGTCCCTTTAAATAACGTTCCAGATACCACCAGTTAGAAGCACAGACATCTTTTCACATTAAGTATCACGAAACAAATTAAGGAGAGGTTTACACGAATAAGATAAACATCAAACACAGGCATACATACAAATACAAAGATACAGTCATATAATTCGATAGATAATTATAATTAGATAGATAAATAGTCAGTATTACTTACGTTCAGTTGAATGGCTTCAGCATTTTTCGCGGAATGATGGTGAATTTGTGGATGACACTTTCGTCCTATTTGGTTTCGGTTTTTTCCTCATTTCGAGCTTTCTCGTATTTTTTAGCGTCACCTGTGTTGTACTTCATTCCGCTAACTTGTCTTTTATCATCATATTGGCTTTCTCTTTCGCTTTTCGCTCCTGTATCTTCGTGTACATCATGGACTTCTTCGTTTCTATTCCATGCTTTCGTTTCGTTGTCATCCTTGAAACTATAAGGTGGATGGACTCTTTTTTCTCCAACCTTTTCTTTGTTTCCTGAACTCCCTTTCCTGCCCTTTGTCCCTTCTCTCTCTGCGATTTCACCCATTGATATTTGTAATTTCCTTAACCGATTTCCCGTTCCTTCGTTTCCCTGTTCACCCTTATCTCCCCTTCACCCTTACCTCCCTGTTCACCCTGATCTCCCTGTCCACCCTTATCTCCCTGATCTCCCTGTCCACCCTTATCTCCCTGATCTCCCTGTCCACCCTTATCTCCCTGATCTCCCTGTCCACCCTTATCTCCCTGTTCACCCTTATCTTGCTGTTCACCCTTATCTCCCTGTTCACCCTTATCTCCCTGTTCACCCTTACCGCTCTGTTCACCCTTATCTCCCTGTTCACCCTTATCTGCCTGTTCACCCTTATCTCCCATTTCACCCTTATCTGCCTGTTCACCCTTATCTGCCTGTTCACCCTTATTTCCCTGTTCACCCTTATCTCCCATTTCACCCTTATCTGCCTGTTCACCCTTCTCTCCTGCCATACCATTATCTCCTGCCATACCCTTATCTCCTGCTATACCATTATCTCCTGCCATACCCTTATCTCCTGCCATACCCTTATCTCCTGCCATACCATTATCTCCTGTCATACCCTTATCTCCTATCAAACCCTGATCTCCTATCAAACCCTGATCTCCTATCAAACCCCGATCTCCCATCACACCCCGATCTCCCGCCATACCCTTATCTCCCCCCATACCCTTATCTCCTGCCATACCCTTATCTCCTGCCATACCCTTATCTCCCATCATACCCTTATCTCCCATCATACCCTTATCTCCCATCATACCTTTATCGCCCGCCATACCTTTATCGCCCACCATACCCTTATTTCCTGTCATACCCTTATCACCCATATCACCTGTAGGGCCTTTTGGGCCTGGAGGGCCTGGAGGCGCAACTCGTACAAGACCACAAGTAAAAAATTTTATAATCTTTTCTTCTATACATCTTTTGGCAAATGCTATAATTCCTGATTCGTGATACGTTAGTGTTTCGTGAGAGAGAGAGAAAACACGACTAAATATTTCGCTTCCTATGAAATTGTTAACTTTTTCGCGGAGAAATAGATTAGCTCGTTCTTCACTTGTCAGATGTTGCGAAGTTTCGGATTTGGGGTATATTCTGACATACCCACTTTCCTCGTCACTCCTCTTTTCAAGTTTTACGGAATCCACAAACTTTTCTAGGAAAGATGGAACCAGACGTTCCTGGGTGGATATTTCAGACTTCTGGACTTCTTCTTCTTCATCCTGTTTTATTTGAGGAGAAAGGTTTGATCTTGACTGACATTTGATGAAGTTTGAAATTAACACCATTAACACCACTGTTAATCTGAAATGAACGAAAGAAAACAATCATAAATTTCTGCCTATTAGAAGATTACTGAAGCCCATATCAAATGGCCATTCATCGCCCCATTTAAAACCGATAATACACTCGATAAGTTTTCAAACCCGAAGTGTTGCCCATTAGTGTGTAAAGCAAGGGTTCTTAACCTCTGGATCGCGACCCAAAGTTGGGTCATTAAATTGTCATTTATCATTTATTTATGTTATCCCTACTTATTTTGCCATTATTATTTATTTCATTATTCATTAAGAGTGAACTGTTTGAATGCATTGGTCGTCGAGCTAGCCCCGAGACCAGAATTTGGATCGCAGCCTAAAAAGGTTAAGAACCCCTGGTGTAAAGGCTTTAAGCGCTGTAAAACGGCAACAAGCGGCCATGTGATATGGGCTGAAGACACTGATTATGAAATAAAGGTATTATAATGTTATAATGTAATGTTATAATGTTCCAGACCAACAAAGACCCTAGGATCCACTCATGGCTGGTCTACCTAACTGTGTTCGTAATTGTGTATTGTGTATGTCCTCCGTGGTGGCGGAGGGGACCTACAATTTTACGTGGGTTCCGAACCACAAGAACATAAGAAATTTATGTAACAACTGTCTGTACATTGGCAACGACCAATTTTTGCAAAACTAAATAATTATCAATTTAAAACTAATTAATTATCGATTTAAAACTAATTAATTATCGATTTATTAAGATTCCCATAATTTATGTTGCTCTTAATCTGTGATTTAAAACTAATTGATTGCATAGTTTATATATTTTAGTATGTGCAACAGTGGCGGCTCGTCGGTAGGCACTGCGGAACTGCAGTACCCCTAAATTTTGTATTTACAATTGAAATAATCAAGAACAATATATAAGGATGAGCTCACTGAATAACTTTTTCAATAACTTTTGAAACTTTTATTCATTGCTCAATGCTCATCCTTTTATTTCAGTAATTATTTCAACCCATTCTTAGAGACAGCACCCCTAGCATTTTTAGTCACGAGTCGCCACTGGACTGCAACTAGTATACACCAATACCTTGATTTGATACCATGACTGCATCAAGCAATATAATTGTAATAATATTATAACGGTGCATAACCACAAATAATTTTAGAACAACCGTTTTAAAATAGAGTATATTAGCTATCAGTGCTGCAGAAATTCATCTCTCTCTCTCTCTCTCTCTCTCTCTCTCTCTCTCTCTTCTCTCTCTCTCACTCTGTCTCCAGCCACCATACTGTGAAGACGTCAACTGTACCTCCTCTTAAGAGAATTTTGTGGATTGGTTATTGAGATCGTGCATTTCTATATACAAAAACAAAATCTCCATTTTTTTTGGTGTTTGATATTTTTAAGTTGTGAAATAGTGCGGGATCATAAATAGTTAATTCATAGTTTATACTAATAATAGTGACGTTTACAAAATACACATGCGCGGTTTGCTTATTTCAATAGACCATATACATTTATGTCGATGATTCAAAAGGCGGGGGAGAGTGTTTGTAAATTTTTTAATTTGAAATCATATATCGATGAAAAGTTTCAAGAATCAAAGTGAGGTTTTTAAGGATTTTACTAAAGAATTTATTTAAAAATTTGAAGATAGCTTTATTAAAAAAACTGGTACTTGTAGGTTATCTCCCCGCCCCGCCCAACCAATTTTGACAATATTTTCGTTAAAACTAACGAAAATATCACGACTTAACCTAACCAATTATCAAGGGAGTACAGTTGATCTAGATTGAATGCCCGGTTAAACTGGGCATTCAAACCAATCCTTTGCACGATTTAATTATTGCTTTTTCAGCCAGAATGAGTTTACTGCGACTTCATGCTATTTGCCACGATGACAAATCAAGCGTCACATTCCTGCAAGAAAAGGGTATCGTTCACCAAAAGCGGTTATGTGGAAATGGGCATGAAATGGTATTATCAGTAGGGGTACGCCCTTGATAATTGGTTAGGTTAAGTCGTGATATTTTCATTAGTTTTAACAAAAATATTCTGTCAAAATTGATGAGGGGGGGGGGGGGGGGGGAGATAACCTACAAGTACCAAAAAACTTAATATTGACGTGCAAAAAGTTTCAGATGTTGATGTTGAGGATAACTTAAAGTGAGTTGAACTTAATAACTCTTTGAATTCCGTGGGAAAGTTTATAAATGAAATTAAACAATTTCAGGATCTTGTGAGTATGGGTATGGTAAGGCATGATACCCATTATTTACTTCATTTTTTCATATAATACAACAATCCAAACCATGCTGTACTTCTTATGTAGAATTTAAATCTGAATCTATTTTCTTCTATGGTATTTTTTGCTCAAATTGATATTAACGGAGATATAAGCAATTTTTGAATCGATTAAAATCGACTGAAATAGTATGGAGGTAATTATTCGTTTTACTCCTGCGGGTCAATTTTGATATGAGAATAGGTTTTTCTGGTGTATTTTGGTGTGTTTTATTCAAATCTGACCTTCATTTCTTGCGCAAATGAATTATTGAATGCCCGGTTAGGTTAATTGAATGCACTGTTAGGTAAATGATGGGTTATAACCCCCAAGATCCCAATTTCAAAATAATGACCAAACAATTGACGCAAAAGATGTTAAAATTGTTAATGACATTTAGTCGAATAGAACTAGTTCAACTGTTGATAGTTTTACTTTGATTAGAAACGGTGATTGGCCAAAGGCGTCGTCAAGTTTTCAGCTGGATTGGCAAAATCAATTTAGTCTACTAGAAACGATAGAAAACGAAAACGAAACTGTGTTGTTCGGCTCGTCCAATGTTAGGCATTATTTATTAGGCATTATTTTGTTCAAGAAATAGAGTAAAACGAAAGAGAGTATGTGTACCAGGCGCTAAAAGAGAGAAAAAGAGGTAAAGGAAAGAAGTGCAAAGGAAGTAAAAAATTTGAAGTTGGAAACTGCAAATTCGCTGTTAATTTCTCACCCTGGAGGAAACGATTTGTATAATTTCACAAGCAGGACAGAAGATTTGTTAGAAGATTTCTTGTATCGAAGACAAGATTTGTTAGAAGATTTCTTGTATCGAAGACAAGATTTGTTAGAAGATTTGTTGTATCGAAGACAAGATATGTTAGAAGATTTGTTGTATCGAAGACAAGATTTGTTGTATCGAAGAGAGAAGATTTGTTGTATCGAAGACAGAAGATTTGTTGTATCGAAGGCAAAAGATTTGTTGTATCGAAGGCAAAAGATTTGTTGTATCGAAGGCAAAAGATTTGTTGTATCGAAGGCAAAAGATTTGTTGTATCGAAGGTAAAAGATTTGTTGTATCGAAGGCAAAAGATTTGTTGTATCGAAGGCAAAAGATTTGTTGTATCGAAGGCAAAAGATTTGTTGTTTCGAAGACAGAAGATTTGTTGTATCGAAGACAGAAGATTTGTTTTTCGGAGGCAGAAGATTTGTTGTTTCGGAGGCAGAAGATTTGTTGTTTCGGAGGCAGAAGATTTGTTGTTTCGGAGGCAGAAGATTTGTTGTTTCGGAGGCAGAAGATTTGTTGTTTCGGAGGCAGAAGATTTGTTGTTTCGGAGGCAGAAGATTTGTTGTTTCGAAGGCAAAAGATTTGTTGTTTCGAAGGCAAAAGATTTGTTGTTTCGAAGGCAAAAGATTTGTTGTTTCGAAGGCAAAAGATTTGTTGTTTCGAAGGCAAAAGATTTGTTGTTTCGAAGGCAAAGGATTTGTTGTTTCGAATGCAAAAGATTTGTTGTTTCGAAGGCAAAAGATTTGTTGTTTCGAAGGCAAAAGATTTGTTGTTTCGAAGGCAAAGGATTTGTTGTTTCGAAGGCAAAAGATTTGTTGTTTCGAAGGCAAAAGATTTGTTGTTTCGAAGGCAAAAGATTTGTTGTTTCGAAGGCAAAAGATTTGTTGTTTCGAAGGCAAAAGATTTGTTGTTTCGAAGGCAAAGGATTTGTTGTTTCGAACGCAAAAGATTTGTTGTTTCGAAGGAAAAAGATTTGTTGTTTCGAAGGCAAAAGATTTGTTGTTTCGAAGGCAAAAGATTTGTTGTTTCGAAGGCAAAGGATTTGTTGTTTCGAAGGCAAAGGATTTGTTGTTTCGAAGGCAAAAGATTAGTTGTTTCGAAGGCAAAGGATTTGTTGTTTCGAAGGCAAAAGATTTGTTGTTTCGAAGGAAAAGATTTGTTGTTTCGAAGGCAAAAGATTTGTTGTTTCGAAGGCAAAGATTTGTTGTTTCGAAGGCAAAGGATTTGTTGTTTCGAAGGCAAAGGATTTGTTGTTTCGAAGGCAAAAGATTAGTTGTTTCGAAGGCAAAGGATTTGTTGTTTCGAAGGCAAAAGATTTGTTGTTTCGAAGGCAAAAGATTTGTTGTTTCGAAGGCAAAAGATTTGTTGTTTCGAAGGCAAAGGATTTGTTGTTTCGAAGGCAAAAGATTTGTTGTTTCGAAGGAAAAAGATTTGTTGTTTCGAAGGCAAAAGATTTGTTGTTTCGAAGGCAAAAGATTTGTTGTTTCGAAGGCAAAGGATTTGTTGTTTCGAAGGCAAAGGATTTGTTGTTTCGAAGGCAAAAGATTAGTTGTTTCGAAGGCAAAGGATTTGTTGTTTCGAAGGCAAAAGATTTGTTGTTTCGAAGGCAAAAGATTTGTTGTTTCGAAGGCAAAAGATTTGTTGTTTCGAAGGCAAAAGATTTGTTGTTTCGGAGGCAAAAGATTTGTTGTTTCGGAGGCAAAAGATTTGTTGTTTCGGAGGCAAAAGATTTGTTGTTTCGGAGGCAAAAGATTTGTTGTTTCGGAGGCAAAAGATTTGTTGTTTCGGAGGCAAAAGATTTGTTGTTTCGGAGGCAAAAGATTTGTTGTTTCGGAGGCAAAATGTTTGTTGTTTCGGAGGCAAAAGATTTGTTGTTTCGGAGGCAAAAGATTTGTTGTTTCGGAGGCAAAAGATTTGTTGTTTCGAAGGCAAAATGTTTGTTGTTTCGAAGGCAAAATGTTTGTTGTTTCGAAGGCAAAAGATTGTTGTTTCGGAGGCAAAAGATTTGTTGTTTCGAAGGTAAAAGATTTGTTGTATCGAAGGCAAAAGATTTGTTGTATCGAAGGCAAAAGATTTGTTGTATCGAAGGCAAAAGATTTGTTGTTTCGAAGACAGAAGATTTGTTGTATCGAAGACAGAAGATTTGTTTTTCGGAGGCAGAAGATTTGTTGTTTCGGAGGCAGAAGATTTGTTGTTTCGGAGGCAGAAGATTTGTTGTTTCGGAGGCAGAAGATTTGTTGTTTCGGAGGCAGAAGATTTGTTGTTTCGGAGGCAGAAGATTTGTTGTTTCGGAGGCAGAAGATTTGTTGTTTCGGAGGCAAAAGATTTGTTGTTTCGAAGGCAAAAGATTTGTTGTTTCGAAGGCAAAAGATTTGTTGTTTCGAAGGCAAAAGATTTGTTGTTTCGAAGGCAAAAGATTTGTTGTTTCGAAGGCAAAAGATTTGTTGTTTCGAAGGCAAAGATTTGTTGTTTCGAATGCAAAAGATTTGTTGTTTCGAAGGCAAAAGATTTGTTGTTTCGAAGGCAAAAGATTTGTTGTTTCGAAGGCAAAGGATTTGTTGTTTCGAAGGCAAAAGATTTGTTGTTTCGAAGGCAAAAGATTTGTTGTTTCGAAGGCAAAAGATTTGTTGTTTCGAAGGCAAAAGATTTGTTGTTTCGAAGGCAAAAGATTTGTTGTTTCGAAGGCAAAAGATTTGTTGTTTCGAAGGCAAAAGATTTGTTGTTTCGAAGGCAAAAGATTTGTTGTTTCGAAGGCAAAAGATTTGTTGTTTCGGAGGCAAAAGATTTGTTGTTTCGAAGGCAAAGATTTGTTGTTCGAAGCAAAAGATTTGTTGTTTCGAAGGCAAAAGATTGTTGTTTCGAAGGCAAAAGATTTGTTGTTTCGAGGCAAAAGATTTGTTGTTTCGAGGCAAAAGATTTGTTGTTTCGAAGGCAAAAGATTTGTTGTTTCGAAGGCAAAAGATTTGTTGTTTCGAAGGCAAAAGATTTGTTGTTTCGAAGGCAAAGATTTGTTGTTTCGAAGGCAAAAGATTTGTTGTTTCGAAGGCAAAGGATTTGTTGTTTCGAAGGCAAAAGATTTGTTGTTTCGAAGGCAAAAGATTTGTTGTTTCGAAGGCAAAAGATTTGTTGTTTCGAAGGCAAAAGATTTGTTGTTTCGAAGGCAAAAGATTTGTTGTTTCGAAGGCAAAAGATTTGTTGTTTCGAAGGCAAAAGATTTGTTGTTTCGAAGGCAAAAGATTTGTTGTTTCGAAGGCAAAGATTTGTTGTTCGAAGGCAAAAGATTTGTTGTTTCGAAGGCAAAAGATTTGTTGTTTCGAAGGCAAAGGATTGTTGTTTCGAAGGCAAAAGATTTGTTGTTTCGAAGGCAAAAGATTTGTTGTTTCGAAGGCAAAAGATTTGTTGTTTCGAAGGCAAAAGATTTGTTGTTTCGAGGCAAAAGATTTGTTGTTTCGAGGCAAAAGATTTGTTGTTTCGAGGCAAAAGATTGTTGTTTCGAAGGCAAAAGATTTGTTGTTTCGAAGGCAAAAGATTTGTTGTTTCGAAGGCAAAAGATTTGTTGTTTCGAAGGCAAAAGATTTGTTGTTTCGAGGCAAAAGTTTGTTGTTTCGGAGGCAAAAGATTTGTTGTTTCGGAGGCAAAAGATTTGTTGTTTCGGAGGCAAAAGATTTGTTGTTTCGAGGCAAAAATTTGTTGTTTCGGAGGCAAAAGATTTGTTGTTTCGGAGGCAAAAGATTTGTTGTTTCGGAGGCAAAAGATTTGTTGTTTCGAGGCAAAAGATTTGTTGTTCGGAGGCAAAAGATTTGTTGTTCGGAGGCAAAAGATTTGTTGTTCGAAGGCAAAAGATTTGTTGTTTCGAAGGCAGAAGATTTGTTGTTCGGAGCAAAGATTTGTTTTTCGGAGGCAAAGATTTGTTGTTTCGGAGGCAGAAGATTTGTTGTTTCGGAGGCAAAGATTTGTTGTTTCGAGGCAAAGATTTGTTGTTTCGAAGGCAAAAGATTTGTTGTTTCGAAGGCAAAGATTTGTTGTTTCGAAGGCAAAAGATTTGTTGTTTCGAAGGCAAAAGATTTGTTGTTTCGAAGGCAAAAGATTTGTTGTTTCGAAGGCAAAAGATTGTGTGTTTCGAAGGCAAAAGATTTGTTGTTTCGAAGGCAAAAGATTTGTTGTTTCGAAGGCAAAAGATTTGTTGTTTCGAAGGCAAAAGATTTGTTGTTTCGAAGGCAAAAGATTTGTTGTTTCGAAGGCAAAAAGATTTGTTGTTTCGAAGGCAAAAGATTTGTTGTTTCGAAGGCAAAAGATTTGTTGTTCGAAGGCAAAAGATTTGTTGTTTCGAAGGCAAAAGATTTGTTGTTTCGGAGGCAAAAGATTTGTTGTTTCGAGGCAAAAGATTTGTTGTTTCGGAGGCAAAAGATTTGTTGTTTCGGAGGCAAAGATTTGTTGTTTCGGAGGCAAAAGATTTGTTGTTTCGGAGGCAAAAGATTTGTTGTTTCGAGGCAAAAGATTTGTTGTTTCGAAGGCAAAAGATTTGTTGTTTCGAGGCAAAAGATTTGTTGTTTCGGAGGCAAAAGATTTGTTGTTTCGGAGGCAAAAGATTTGTTGTTTCGGAGGCAAAAGATTTGTTGTTTCGGAGGCAAAAGATTTGTTGTTTCGGAGGCAAAAGATTTGTTGTTTCGGAGGCAAAAGATTTGTTGTTTCGGAGGCAAAAGTTTGTTGTTTCGAAGGCAAAAGATTTGTTGTTTCGGAGGCAAAAGATTTGTTGTTTCGGAGGCAAAAGATTTGTTGTTTCGAAGGCAAAATGTTTGTTGTTTCGAGGCAAAAGATTTGTTGTTTCGAAGGCAAAAGATTTGTTGTTTCGGAGGCAAAAGATTTGTTGTTTCGAAGGCAAAAGATTTGTTGTTCGAAGGCAAAAGATTTGTTGTTCGAAGGCAAAAGATTTGTTGTTCGAAGGCAAAAGATTTGTTGTTTCGGAGGCAGAAGATTTGTTGTTCGAAGGCAGAAGATTTGTTTTCGGAGGCAGAAGATTTGTTGTTTCGGAGGCAGAAGATTTGTTGTTTCGAGGCAGAAGATTTGTTGTTTCGAAGGCAGAAGATTTGTTGTTTCGAGGCAGAAGATTTGTTGTTTCGAAGGCAGAAGATTTGTTGTTTCGGAGGCAGAAGATTTTTGTTTCGAAGGCAAAAGATTTGTTGTTTCGAAGGCAAAAGATTTGTTGTTTCGAAGGCAAAGATTTGTTGTTTCGAAGGCAAAAGATTTGTTGTTTCGAAGGCAAAGATTTGTTGTTCGAAGGCAAAAGATTTGTTGTTTCGAAGGCAAAGATTGTTGTTTCGAAGGCAAAGATTTGTTGTTTCGAAGGCAAAAGATTTGTTGTTTCGAAGGCAAAGGATTTGTTGTTTCGAAGCAAAGATTTGTTGTTTCGAAGGCAAAAGATTTGTTGTTTCGAAGGCAAAAGATTTGTTGTTTCGAAGGCAAGATTGTTGTTTCGAAGGCAAAAGATTTGTTGTTTCGAAGGCAAAGATTTGTTGTTTCGAAGGCAAAAGATTTGTTGTTTCGAAGGCAAAAGATTTGTTGTTTCGAGGCAAAGATTTGTTGTTTCGGAGGCAAAAGATTTGTTGTTTCGGAGGCAGAAGATTTGTTGTTTCGGAGGCAGAAGATTTGTTGTTTCGAAGGCAAGAAGATTGTTGTTTCGGAGGCAAAGATTTGTTGTTTCGGAGGCAAAAGATTTGTTGTTTCGGAGGCAAAAGATTTGTTGTTTCGAAGGCAAAAGATTTGTTGTTTCGAAGGCAAAAGATTGTGTTGTTTCGAAGGCAAAAGATTTGTTGTTTCGAAGGCAAAAGATTTGTTGTTTCGAAGGCAAAAGATTTGTTGTTTCGAAGGCAAAAGATTTGTTGTTTCGAAGGCAAAGGATTGTTGTTTCGAGGCAAAAGATTTGTTGTTTCGAAGGCAAAAGATTTGTTGTTTCGAAGGCAAAAGATTTGTTGTTTCGAGGCAAAAGATTTGTTGTTTCGAAGGCAAAAGATTTGTTGTTTCGAAGGCAAAGATTTGTTGTTTCGAAGGCAAAAGATTTGTTGTTTCGAAGGCAAAAGATTTGTTGTTTCGAAGGCAAAAGATTTGTTGTTTCGAAGGCAAAAGATTTGTTGTTTCGAAGGCAAAAGATTTTGTTTCGAAGGCAAAGGATTGTTGTTTCGAAGGCAAAAGATTTGTTGTTTCGAAGGAAAAGATTTGTTGTTTCGAAGGCAAAGATTTGTTGTTTCGAAGGCAAAGATTTGTTGTTTCGAAGGCAAAGATTTGTTGTTTCGAAGGCAAAGATTTGTTGTTTCGAAGGCAAAAGATTTGTTGTTTCGAAGGCAAAGATTTGTTGTTTCGAAGGCAAAGATTTGTTGTTTCGAAGGCAAAAGATTTGTTGTTTCGAAGGCAAAAGATTTGTTGTTTCGAAGGCAAAGATTTGTTGTTTCGGAGGCAAAAGTTTGTTGTTTCGAAGGCAAAAGATTTGTTGTTTCGAGGCAAAAGATTGTTGTTTCGGAGGCAAAAGATTTGTTGTTTCGGAAGGCAAAGATTTGTTGTTTCGAAGGCAAAAGATTTGTTGTTTCGAGGCAAAGATTTGTTGTTTCGAAGGCAAAAGGTTTGTTGTTTCGGAGGCAAAGATTTGTTGTTTCGAGGCAAAAGATTTGTTGTTTCGAAGGCAAAGATTTGTTGTTTCGAAGGCAAAATTTGTTGTTCGAAGGCAAGTTTGTGTTTCGAAGGCAAAAGATTTGTTGTTTCGGAGGCAAAAGATTGTGTTTCGAAGGCAAAGATTTGTTGTTTCGAAGGCAAAGATTTGTTGTTCGAAGGCAAAAGATTTGTTGTTTCGAAGGCAAAAGATTTGTTGTTTCGGAAGGCAAAAGGATTTGTGTTTCGGAGGCAAAAGATTTGTTGTTTCGGAAGGCAAAAGATTTGTTGTTTCGAGGCAAAAGATTTGTTGTTTCGAAGGCAAAAGATTTGTTGTTTCGGAAGGCAAAAGATTTGTTGTTTCGGAGGCAAAAGATTTGTTGTTTCGGAGGCAAAAGATTTGTTGTTTCGGAGGCAAAAGATTTGTTGTTTCGGAGGCAAAAGATTTGTTGTTTCGAGGCAAAAGATTTGTTGTTTCGAAGGCAAAATTTGTTGTTTCGGAGGCAAAGATTTGTTGTTTCGGAGGCAAAAGATTTGTTGTTTCGGAGGCAAAAGATTTGTTTTCGGAGGCAAAAGATTTGTTGTTTCGGAGGCAAAAGATTTGTTGTTTCGGAGGCAAAAGATTTGTTGTTCGGAGGCAGAAGATTTGTTGTTTCGGAGGCAGAAGGTATGTTGTTTCGGAGGCAAAAGATTTGTTGTTTCGAAGGCAAAAGATTTGTTGTTTCGAAGGCAAAGATTTGTTGTTTCGAAGGCAAAAGATTTGTTGTTTCGGAGGCAAAGATTTGTTGTTTCGGAGGCAAAGATTTGTTGTTTCGGAGGCAAAAGATTTGTTGTTTCGGAGGCAAAGATTTGTTGTTTCGGAGGCAAAGATTTGTTTCGAAGGCAAAAGTTTTTGTTTCGGAGGCAAAAGATTTGTTGTTTCGAAGGCAAAGATTTGTTGTTTCGAAGGCAAAAGTTTGTTGTTTCGAGGCAAAAGAATTTGTTGTTTCGAAGGCAAAAGATTTGTTGTTTCGGAGGCAAAGATTTGTTGTTTCGGAGGCAAAGATTTGTTGTTTCGGAGGCAAAGATTTGTTGTTTCGAAGGCAAAAGATTTGTTGTTTCGAAGGCAAAAGATTTATTGTTTCGAAGGCAAAATATTTGTTTTTCGAAGGCAGAAGATTGTTGTTTCGGAGGCAAAGATTTGTTGTTTCGGAGGCAAAGATTGTTGTTTCGGACGGCAGAAGTTTGTTGTTTCGAACGCAGAAGATTTGTTGTTTCGAAGGCAGAAGATTTGTTGTTTCGAAGGCAGAAGGTTTGTTGTTTCGAGGCAGAAGATTTGTTGTTTCGAAGGCAGAAGATTTGTTGTTTCGAAGGCAGAAGATGTCTTGTTTCGAAGGCAGAAGATTTGTTGTTTCGGAGGCAGAAGATTTGTTGTTTCGGAGGCAGAAGATTTGTTTCGAAGGCAGAAGATTTGTTGTTTCGAAGGCAGAAGTTTGTTGTTTCGAAGGCAGAAGGTTTGTTGTTTCGAAGGCAGAAGGTTTGTTGTTTCGAAGGCAGAAGATTTGTTGTTTCGAAGGCAAAGATTTGTTGTTTCGAAGGCAGAAGATTTGTTGTTCGAAGGCAGAAGATTTGTTGTTTCGAAGGCAGAAGATTTGTTGTTTCGAAGGCAGAAGATTTGTTGTTTCGAAGGCAGAAGATTTGTTGTTTCGAAGGCAGAAGATTTGTTGTTTCGAAGGCAGAAGATTTGTTGTTTCGAAGGCAGAAGTTTTGTTGTTTCGAAGGCAGAAGATTTGTTGTTTCGAAGGCAGAAGATTTGTTGTTTCGAAGGCAGAAGATTTGTTGTTTCGGAGGCAGAAGATTTGTTGTTTCGGACGCAGAAGATTTGTTGTTTCGGACGCAGAAGATTTGTTGTTTCGAAGGCAGAAGATTTGTTGTTTCGAAGGCAGAAGGTATGTTGTTTCGGAGGCAAAAGATTTGTTGTTTCGAAGGCAAAAGATTTGTTGTTTCGAAGGCAAAATGTGTGTTGTTTCGGAGGCAAAAGATTTGTTGTTTCGGAGGCAAAAGATTTGTTGTTTCGGAGGCAAAAGATTTGTTGTTTCGAAGGCAAAAGATTTGTTGTTTCGAAGGCAAAATGTTTGTTGTTTCGGAGGCAAAAGATTTGTTGTTTCGAAGGCAAAATGTTTGTTGTTTCGGAGGCAAAAGATTTGTTGTTTCGGAGGCAAAAGATTTGTTGTTTCGGAGGGAAAAGATTTGTTGTTTCGAAGGCAAAAGATTTGTTGTTTCGAAGGCAAAAGATTTGTTGTTTCGAAGGCAAAATATTTGTTTTTTCGAAGGCAAAATGTGTGTTGTTTCGGAGGCAAAAGATTTGTTGTTTCGGAGGCAAAGATTTGTTGTTCGGAGCAGAAGTTTTGTTGTTCGAAGGCAGAAGATTTGTTGTTTCGAAGGCAGAAGATTTGTTGTTTCGAAGGCAGAAGGTTTGTTGTTTCGAAGGCAGAAGATTTGTTGTTTCGAAGGCAGAAGATTTGTTGTTTCGAAGGCAGAAGATTTCTTGTTTCGAAGGCAGAAGATTTGTTGTTTCGGAGGCAGAAGATTTGTTGTTTCGGACGCAGAGATTGTTGTTTCGAAGGCAGAAAGATTTGTTGTTTCGAAGGCAGAAGGTTGTTGTTTCGAAGGCAGAAGTTTGTTGTTTCGAAGGCAGAAGGTTTGTTG